>LDMZ01061238.1:0-11038 GCA_001455285.1 Sphaeromyxa zaharoni
AAAAAAAAGCACAGCGAAAATAGATTCGTAAAAAAATGGAAAAGCTTTAAATATATTTATCAAGTTAATGATAGTAATAGGATTTTCAATAAATCATAATTAAAAACTTTTAATATAGGCTCTTTAACCAGGGTGGGATAGGAAAAAATATGTAACCATTTACAAAATCTTCCAAAATAAAAAGGCTATTACTGTCTCAGGAGTTGGTGAAACGAGTTTGTGATGTTACTAGACTGGGCCACAAGTACTTAAAATTAGTGTAATTATTTAAATTAATTACTCATTTCCATGAGGTGGATTATCACGTCAAAAATATAAATTATTGGACGAAAACACATTTTCTAGAGAATCAAATTTAAAAGTCCTTTGAAGATATAAATTCATTAATAAGTGTTTTAAGAAATACTGTTTCTACATTATTATAGGTATATCACATCCAAAAGTAATTAACCTAGCATTTCTGCTACCTTCACAAATTTTCCCATAAAAATCGATTGAGGACACCACTTAATGTAGTAAACCTGGATTTTGCAGACGCCTACGAAAGACTAATCTTAAACGACATATTACGGGATCCCATACGTAAAAATAAAAAGCTATATATATATGTAAACATTATTTATTCTATAAAAAGGATAATTTGAACATAATCAACTTTAATGTATTCTTCAGGTTATGACTAGAAAAGGAATATTTTCAAACGAAGAATATGAAAAAAGGGAAACGCTATGTTCCATCATGGCCATTAAATAATAACCTCAATAAGAGGAAATTTTTAATTATTAATATTGGTACTTTTGTTCCATACAGTTTAGTAAGATTATATGTTTTTCGACACTAAATTTGGTCTAAGCTTTAGTTATTTGCACGGGAAGAAGAAAGGATATTAAAATATCTTATTATAGCTACAAAAGAGCTTAATGAAGTAAACCCAAGTTTCATAATAACATTACGTTTAAAGATAAGAAAATTTTAATATCGAAGTTAGTAATATAAGTTTAATATCCAACGAAAAATTAATTTGTATAATTCAATTAATAATCTCAAACATTTTTGTAAGACCTACTGAAAAACACTTAGCCGAAATTAGAGCATTAACGTTAGATTAATAATATTTATATTTCAACAATCATCTATAATTAGACATGTTCGTAATTTTACTTACTAATTGGCAATTAAAGGAATGAAGTTACAGAAATTAAGGTAACGATTTGAAATATTTGTCTGAACCTCTTAAATGAGTTTTAGATTAAATTACATATTGAAGATCAATCATTGGATAAAAAACCCTTTATCACATCAAGAACAAAATAATTTAAAAAACTAACTTATAACAATTTTGTGATCACAAAATAAAAAAATACATATCTTAACGATAAATCAAAATAACTATCAATGAAAATATAGTTTCCCATATCAAATTATTAATCCTTAACATATGCCAAAATAGATAAAGGAATTTTCTAGTGTATGATTTAGAAAAATCATTATCCTTGAAATAAGTTACTTTCTAAAACCTAAGTTAAGAAGCACTCACTTAAGGTATAACCGTATCTAGGCAATTTTGGCACACGTCGTAGGACTTTCGTAAAACCATCAATCGAAAATGTGAGACATCATAATTTTAAAATGATGCGTTAGATTAAATTGAATTAAAGCTTGAATAATTACCATTTGATGTCTTTTTAAATTTATGCTTCCATTTTCTGGATGTGCTGTATGTACAAACATTAAATCCGTAAGGAAAAGTCCTGATCGAGATAAATTAGATTATAAACCGAATGAAACCTAGATAGGGAATACATGGTAGTTTCGTAGAGGCAAGAAAATTTCTCTGGCGCTCATAATTTTCGTGGTCATCAAAAATCGATTTAATCTTGTCCAATCTTTCCTTCCTTGACTTATCAACTTTCTAGGAGGATCAAAATAAGAATGAAAATAAGTGCATTCCAGGTTCTTTTAAGCCTGAAGATCTCGGAACAATCAAGTGCTGCAACTATTGCTTGACATGAATTCAGATTACTTTGCTTAAGAAGGTTCTAGTCTCAGTAAGAATAAAATCTTTTCTAAAGACCTTTGCAACTTTAATCAAGTGCTCTATAACCTCAGCTCGACCTTTGGGGGTTTTGACACGGAGAATCTCATTCACAACGTAGTAACAAAGCTAAAGTGGAATAAACAATGTCTTGTGTATCACTAACATTATTGAATTGCCGAATCATAGCAACTATATTTGGAGCAACCATGTGTTTGTTTTTCGAGGACCATTTACATGACAAAAACTCCTATCAAAACTAAAAAAGATGTTAGTAAATCATGTTACATCATTGGAAATTCTTTTAAAGAGCTCCGAATCGATGATCGTAAATTGAGCCTATTTCTCAATAACAACAGCGAAGAAATAATCACAGCCAATACTTGTTCATTAATATCTACGATACAGAAGGATCGAATCTCGGCTGAGGAAGTCGAAGCACATTTTACGTGAGCTTGTGGTTTTTGTAAAAAATGATATTTCTGACATCCATAAAGATTTAAAAAAATACCGAAACTTTTAATCGAGCAGAAGGGGAACCAGAAACAGACTTGCACCTTTCCTTCATATTCTCTAAATCCCTAGATTACACAAAACAATCTAAACAAAAAATCGTGTTTTCAATAGCAGAGACGCATGCCTAGTAATGAATCGAATTACGGGCAATCTTCAATTATGCTATTATCTCAATTTTATCTCACATCTTTGTGAATCAAACATCGAATGACAATTTCGAAAATAGACCCTTAGTTAAAATATGAATTATCAAAGATATTTATTCGATATTTGTCAACGATAAGCCTAAAATATATTCGATTTCGCTTTTATCTTATTTATAAAATAAAATTCAACATTACTATATAAGTAAACACAACTAGCGGGAAAACAATACTTGTTTATATAGTAAAGTACCAGTGTTTGTTATTAGGGAAGATTAATTGCATAACGGACTTCTTTGTTAGCATCTTGTTAAGAATTTAATTATAGATTATTAAAAAAAATACAATATGATTTTTCAAGTGATGATTATTAATAGAATAACGATCACATTAAACCGCATTGATATGATGAGTAATGACGCAATGTGATTATTATGATCCTTCCTCGTGATATATTGGTCTATATCTATTCTTAGATTAACTGTTGACACAATCACAAATTTTAATATATAAATTTGTTTTATGAAAATTTTTTTGTTATAACTTTGAATTATACTCAAATACATGTAATTGCCTTGCCGCTATTATAGGAGGATAAATGTTGAGTTTACAAATATTTTGCATCAATCACATTCATATAACTTCTGAAAGAAATTAATTTAAAGTAATCAAATCTAATTTTGAATCATAAAATGTTTCGTAAAATGAAACAATAAAAAATTCCATTTTCTGAGATATTCCCAAAGTGTATAATTAAAATCACACTTCACTTATACAATGGATCTTATATCGTGATCTGATATCATTCAATCTTTACATGTAAATGCCCATATTTTATTTACCTAAAATTTATACGTCCATAATTCTGTAAAAACAAGGGAGACATCATGTACATTGGGCCACACCCGGCTGGATGGGTCGATCTAATGATATGCCTTGATATTCTCTTAAACTAGTTAGTATTTATGTGCCTATTCTTTGATCATTTTTTAAATTAACAGAAGGATCTACTTTAGAAAAAAATAATTAGACTACAGCAGATAGTAAAAATAACAAAAGTAGTCTACAATAAAATTTCGATTATCCCTAGGGATTAGAATTTCATACTTACCTGCTGAGCGGTTAATTTTTGATAAATCGCTCACTTTTTACGTACAAGCGCGGCAATGTCTAAATAAAAACGCTATAATCAGCTTGATTGCTTATCTATTGGTTTTTTGAACGATTCTTCTTAAAAATGTATTGTATTAACTCTTAACATGATCGAAGTGATGTAAAGATCGTTAACCTGATTTAAGTTTATGTAGCTTATACTTGTTGAAATATAAGATTTGTCATATTTTTGTTCAAGTCCTGTAAGCTGGTCAAAACAATTAACTTAGACATGGGACTCACGAAGAACAACCGTTAAGGAATTATTTATCGCGCGAACAGGCTGTGTCCAATTCCGCGTAGCCCATGAAAAGAAAAATTGGATTTCACAGTTCTCGTCAAAACTCTCGAATTAAACCTTGATCTAAAAAATTTTTAATATTTAATTGTACGTTTTGTCGTTAAAAATATAAACATGAAAATTACAAAAAATAGTTAATTATTAGCCCCGTCGTTTGTTCTATCCTCACAACCTGTTTTCCTTTTCAAGAGACGTCGCTACAACAATCCCTAGCGGGGTTAGATTAAAATATTAATTATTTTCAAACAATTCCATTTTAACATTTCTTTTTCAAACTAATCTTGTTCAATATTATATTTTAAACCCAATACAAAATTTTTCTAACTAATAAAAAGAATATATAGTGCTCACCATTTCGATTGGTTAACATTAATAAGATATATCCGTAGACAGTATCTAGAAATATACAAATCAAATTTTAAATCACAGTAATATATATTAATTTGAACTGATGTACTATATTCGTAATAGTAATATTCCTTTTTCATTTAGAGAAAATAAATTTGTAAAATATAACATAAACATCATCTGAAAGATATATGAATACCTGAGATTCGCTTTTTCAGAATAAAATCAAGCAATTAAAATCAATTCAAAACTATTAAACGTTATTAATCAATGTATTTCACAAAATGGATCTAGCATATAGACAGCAAAGCTTTTATATTATCAAGGAAAAACACTTTTTAAATTTACTCATGTTTTTGGATGAATAGAACTAAATTACTGCATCAAGCTTGAGATATGAGAGATTAGATTTATGATTATGCCAAAAAAACATTTTAGGTAGAAAGAAAACAGATAAAAATTATTCCTTGGGCTAATCAGCTGCTGTTCCTCAAATTAAAAATTCTCTTAATAATATAAATTAATTATATATTAATGGCAAACATTAAAAATGCCAATTAAAATTTACCAATTTTCCTTTCAAAACTCATAGTTTATATCATGCAAGTATACGGGGGCTTTAAAAAGTTTTCGAATAATTTAATAATAATTAATTTTTCGTAAATAACTTGTATTAAAAATATTATTTAATTAAAATTTGGTAATTTTTAAAATGAAAAATTTTATGTAAATGGAATTAATTTTTAATGGGCAGATAAAATATGACAGAGTAACCTCAAACCTTAATAGTAATAAATTCAAGTTAATTAATTCACCCATATCATAAAAATGAATTGTGATGTAATATTTTAGAAATTTCAAGTCAATTTTATTTTGAAGTTGATGTGTTTTGATTTTTTTGCATAGTAATTTTATCAAGTGTTTAAATAACCTAATATTCGAACGTAATGTATCACCACATTACTTTATAATATTTATAGCAATTTTTTATGAATGATATTGTCAGGACGAGCTACTGCTTCTAACTGGAGCAGACGTCTCACATAGACTGACTGAATTTGGCGGCAGTCTCGGGCATGAAAAACCCATTGAGTCGTAGACTCTAAATTGTCCAAAAGACGAGACATTATGTAAAAAATAAGGTAATAATAATGCGGCGACCACCGCCTCAAACTATTAAATATTATAGTTAAATTACGTGGCCAACAATCGTTGGTTAATTATCCGATTATTGCCGGATATGATTGAAATATCTTGAACCGATAGAGTTTTCACGACAATATTTATAAAATCTTTTTCAAATTACATAAAGAGTAATAGAATAAAGACACTTCTAGTTTTTAAAAATTATTTATTTATTAAAGAAAAATTATGGGCATAATGATTATAAATCGATGCGTGGAATATAAAAGAAAAATATTTATAATTGATTTTACGTTCAAGATAATATGCAGAAACGGCGATTGAAATTTATAGTTAATTGCCAGATAAGCTTAGGATTGAGAAAAAAAATTTATTAGATGCTGTGAGGAGCTAACCACTTATTACTAGGACTTAAACACAACGAATTATTGTAAAAGGGACATCCAGATTTCCAAAACAAGTAATGAAGGAAGCACCTAATTTTAGGTTAATTGCTTGAAATATTCGAAGATGTCGAAGAAAAAATAGTCAAAGTCGAAAATGAATTGATAGTTGTAAAATTTATCGTTCCAACAGAATCTCATATAACACTGACTTGTTTAAATTTTATCTATCTGAAAATGAAGCAATCAAAGTAATAGTTTTTCAAGATACAAAGCACTAATTTTGCTAAACCACATTTAATAAATTGCCTTTAACCATTCAATCAGTTATAAACTTTCGATAGATTATATAATGCTTGTGTTATAGTGCTTGAATATATTTTGATATCGGGAAACATATTCGTTCCCAAATCTGGACATTCAATTTCATCAGCAATTGGTTTAATAATCCCATTTTTCGTTCTACAATAATCGATTTTAAAAGCTGAGCAATCATCTAAAAGAGAAATCACTTTAAAATGTATAAGCTGAATCATATCTTTAATTTTATTATAATTGATTCCATTTTTAAATGGTCAGTTTCAAACACTAACTGACAAATATATTGGTCCAGACGAATACTAAAACCTTATAAACTTTAGCATGAAAAAAACTTATATGGATCCAAAAATACTCAAATATGAAATCGTACTAAGATGAAGAAAATTCTAAAAAATGATATTTATTTTACTTGTCTTAGATATATTTGGTCTACTCTTTCTTGAGATTACTTTTAATAACTCTTGAGCATTCATAAATCGTAAAAAACAATTTAAATATTTTTTAATTTGTCTGGGTTGATTATATGACTCCTAAATCAAACCAGTCAACATTCGTGGGTAGAAAATACGTTCTATATTTTATTGAGATCCGGTGAGTATGCCATAAAAAACAAATGAAAATTTTCGATAATCTTAGATAACTGAATAATTCTTCATAGTAGGAAACCTTACGTTTTTTATAACAACTACTGCATTAGGAGAGAAAGCAGCATTTTAATTTTACTATATACGAAAAACAAGGAATCATTTACGATATAAAGACTAAACTTAAAATTTGAAAATAAAAAAAAATCATATTAGCAGATATTATCAAACAAAAAGAAGATTTATGCATCACGAAATAACCAGATAATTAGTGTTGACTCAGACCAAGATTTGAGAAAATGGTAAGAAGGACTTGGAAGAAATCAAGGTTTACTCTCTGATCCTGAAGCAGAAAGTTTCGAACGAAACATTGTATATACGTAAAGTATTACATACGGAGGGTTATCTTTTTATTAACTTTTGAATACCGGCTGACTAATAAAGCGTGTTGTCCATTAGAGCGTTAGACACAATCATGTAAAGTATTTAATTATGAGTTTATTTCATCTAAAAATAAAATATGAAATTACTATCTAAGAAATTTTTTACAAACTGCTACCTCTAAACAGAATTTTATATATAATTGTTTGAGAATGACATTACTGAATCAGCCCAAGCAAATGTTGCCTATCATATACAAATTAATATAAAAAATTAATATACGTGTGCAAGTAACCCTTAGCACCAGTTTAAAAGATTTAGTTGATTCGTTTGATAAATAATATTATCATGAGCCGCACTATCTTAACGATGTAACACATATTGTGTTGTGAGGTAGAATATAGGAGTCTTATTTGCTTTGAAATACCAGTAGGCCATATAACTTGTACTCTTAAGATCAAGGGCTCAACATCTTGTCCCGGAGCTTTCACTGGTAAGTTATGCGTTTCAATTTTCTGAAATTCCTCACCTGGTTATTCTAGATAATAAAAACTTCCTAGATATAAAAATTTTGACAGCATCTTCATCAATAATTTATCAGATTCGTTGACCATCCATATTTCTTATTGAATAATATTCTGGGTTTTCCTATAAAGAACTTCGAAGGTTGGCCCAACCTCGCACTTTCTTTATTTCAATTTTTCGGGTCAAATTTGCCAGAGATTCTAAGTTCATCGATTTGAAATGTTTTTCGGGTCATAAAATTTCTTTATTTGGTCAAGAATAACTCCATTTATCATTTGATGATGCTTCGAGTATTGCCACCAGTATTTTCTATCACTATGATTTATTAATTTAAGAATCTAAAACGAGTGAAAAGTAAGCAACTATACAGCTGTCTCTTTAAATACGCTAAATTCTATTTAAATTTTAGTAAAATGATTTCACTTATATCTTAAGTTTTGTTCGCATCGTTTAATATATTTGCAATTTTTCCTTGTTATAAATGAAAACAATAATTAATCTCATTTTAGAATTTTTGAAACCTTTCATTCTCCCTTAGACAGGCTTCTATACCGTGAAATACTATCTTTATGTGTTTACTAATAGAGTAATTTCATAAAGAATATATTATCATAAGAATATTATTTACTTTCTTCCATTGAAGGAACTAATTATTTTTTGATTTTATCACTTTCATAAATCGGAGTTTGCTAAACTTTTGAAAATAAAAATTTGTTTAAAGGCTCTCGAATAAACATTCAGAGGACCTTTTCAAAACCAAATTTGGCATAGAAATAAAAATTAAAGTATTATTTAGGTAAATTAGTTGTCATACATGGGTTTTAATAATTTTTTATTATCCAAAATCATTGTATCTATATATTTTTATAATTTGGTACTTTAATAATGGGAATTGAAAATTTATTTTAGGGAAGAGAACATCTAAAAATGGGATGAAATTTTATTTACAGTTTTTGTCAAAATATATTAGAATTAACTAAAAAATTACGATTTACTGTCGCAACCTTTCGGAAGCGACAGTTCATGATGGAAGGTGATTGACGGAGAAAGATTTATTTTGTTTAATATAATTCACATTACTTAATTTTCTATATCATTGAGGTACCTTCCTGTTTTGAGGAAAGTGGTAAACACGGACCTCGAACAGGATTTCGACTCCTCTGTTATTGTTTAAAGATGATTCATTAAATAAATATTATAGTCTAACACACACTAACGTTTTAATGTTAAGAAGTTCTTCGTCTTCCACCCGCTCGCTCGGCAGAGGTTATGTTTGCACGACAATCATATAATTGTTTCTGTTTGAAGATGAGAGTAGAATATAAGCCCCAGCGGGTAAATACTTGCTTCTGAGTTTCTGCTTAGTAAATCCCCACACGCCGTGAAAATCTGCTAGAGTACTATTCCATAATTTTTCAAGTAAAAACTGAAGTCCCACATATCTTATTATATTAACATCTTGAATCAGTAATTATTAAAAATATTTTGGGTGCTGTTGGAAGAGCCTCTTTCACGTTGCAGGAAGGTTAACAAATGTTGTAACATTCAATAATCCAAGTTGCTTTTTTTTGTACTAGTTTAACATTATTCGGTGGAACTAATCTTATTGATTAGTGCAGTGATTATTAGTTAATGTTTCTTTAAGTGGGTTCACAACATGCTCGGAAAATAAAGGTTATGAAATACGCTTGAAATATAGTTTAAGTTACAAATCTGAAAATTTTTATGAAAGTTTAAGAGTGGACATTTATTAGAATAGAAAAGAATTTATAAAGATTCAAAACAAAAAGATTTATTTAAAGTTTTAACAAGAAAAACAACACTTACAGGTTTAATTTTGGCAAAACTTTAGAAATACAATGATAGAGATAAATTATGCTTTAGAATTGATTCAGGCGTTGAATCATAAAGCTTTAGATAGGGCAGATAATTCTGTTGTCTACTACTGATATATTAGTTTCTGGATACCGTTAAGTGTATTTAAAAAAATCTGTCCTGAAAATATCCCAAGAATAAAACTACAATTCCAAAACCTATAGAGTTAACTTTAACTATAAAGAATAAAATTTCAAAAATATATTATCCTGTTTTGGGTAATGCTAAAATATGTATTCTTAATCTATGTATAAATTTAAATTAGGAAACCATTTTTTAATATTTATATAGGATTAAAATAATGATTATATAATTAATTTTTGTTTTATTACCTTTGTAAGAGATTTCGTTTACGATCTGCAAAAATTTAGCGAAAGTTTTTCAATCCTATCAGTCGAATTCTTATTATCTTATAAAATTTTATCTTTTCATCAGCTATTTGCCATATTTGGTTTAATCTCAATTGATTATTTAAAAAATTTTGATCAGGTCAGGATCAGACGACTAAGATGATAAATACTCAACATCAGCATTGATCTATCTCAAATAAAAAATAAATTCTCATAATGGTATAACTTCACTTTGTCCATCACCATTCCTTTGCCAATAATAAAATATTCTATTATTTTTTAACAAATCTTCAAGATTAAGCCTTTTCTTCAATCGATTTACAGTGAGAGGTTCCTACCACAGCCAATAATTTCAATCAAGAAAATATTTCTTTCTTTTGAAGCAGGTAGAAAAAGATTTCCAAATTGATTAGTGAAATACTAGCCATAATTAATAAGCATGTAATGTTGAAGCTAGATTCACTGTATGAAAAGGTCAGTTTTGTTAACTTTCAAAAAATTATAAAACAAAATTTCTTTCAAAATTCGTTATTTGAGATATCAATTTCAGTCTCTTTCACAAAAAGTTAACGCTTTTATCTTCTAAGATTTCTAAACGAAAAACAAAAATATTCAGAATTTTTGTGCACTTATCAAGAGTCAGAGAGATACCATTTCATGAAATCTCCCTTAATTTAATATAAAGGCTTTTGGCCTGCTTTGTTATAGAATCCTACAAATATTTGTTAGTTTCACATGACTATATTTCTCTATTGCCCGATACACAGCTTCCCTCCCATGAAATGTAATTACTATTAGTTCAATAATAATGTCAATTTGAGTAATTTTATTTATTTGGTCAAAATTTTCTTGATTGCTCTCCCAATTATAAAATTAAATTCGTATAACACAGGGGTTTCGAATACCTCACAATGTTTGTGCCGTACTTCCGTGGTAGTTTGCCAGTCTGAATATGGCAAACGAACACGGAGCGAGACGTTG
>LDMZ01061260.1:0-25283 GCA_001455285.1 Sphaeromyxa zaharoni
AAAAAAAGTTTTGCTTAAATCTACATATTTCATGTAGTTATATCAAACTACCGAAACAGTATAATGCAAGGAAATTTAAATTGTACAAAAGTAAAATCCATGAGAGCTTAAATTAGTTAAACTAATACTGTTTTTTTATCAATTTTTAAAACCTGGTTAAAGACTAAAATTTTATACAGAGTTTGAATTGTTTTAGCGGAACAAGAGTTTTAGAAATTCAACGGAAAATCTATAAAGAAAAAATTGGTCAGATTTGGGCTGACATTTAACGCTTAATTTTATTATTTAAAATTTATAAAAGAGTGTTTTTTATTATAAAAATATATTATTTGGATTACTATATTTAAAAAAGCTCAAAAAAATATTTTAATCTCTATTAAGTTGTTGAAATAGATTAAAGACGCTTATTAGATACATTCAATAAAGATTAATAGGTAAGAATTTCATTTCTGTAGCATTACACAGAAAAAATACATTTAATAAATAGTATTCTAATTATGTTTAAATTATGATGGAAAGCATTAATGATTTTTTATAGGAAATGGAGTTCAAAAATTCTTCAAAGCCACTAAACCATAAAATGTTATATATATATACAAAAATTTATAATATGAACTATCAAAAATAATAGAAAAGTTGAAATAATTTAAATATAGGATTGAATATTACATTTAATAAAAATTTGCTATTAAAAATGTTTGAATTTAAGGATCTTAGGTACTCGAATTAGAACATATGAATTTTGTTACATATGCTATAAAATCCTCTAAAACGCCTCTCATATTTATTATTCTATAATTTATTTTATTAATACATGAAAATACTTACACTAATTTCGATTTTGAATATTAATAAAAAAATAACTAACTGTTTTAAGTTTAATATATTTCTTAATATAGTAATTATATCAGGTTACATATATATATTAAAGAACTATTTAAACCAAGTCACTTGGAATTTAATATTGGCAAGATTACTTCTTAATGGATGTGAATGGTAAGCCACTTTCTGATTTTATTTCAATACGATTGGTATACATCTCTCTGATTTAAAATAATAGAAAATATTTTTTTATTTCGGAAAATTTTCTTTAATAACACTTTATTCAAATAGTGGATGTAAAGCATAGCGGAATTATTTTTAGTTGCGGTATATATTCGTATTGAAGAACTTTTTAAAAAGATGTTATTAAAATTAATAATTGAAAATAAGTATCAAATGATTTTAATATTAATATGAGGAAAATACTTTCGTATGAATATATATACGTACACAGATATATAGTTGAATGTAAACCGTTTTTAGATATTTGAAGCTTTTTATACTCACTTAACATAATTTTGGAAAATTATTAAAAACCAAAGAATGTGACATACCTTTAAAGGTTTTATAGAATTTAAGAATTATTACATTTTAGAAAATACAGCAAAGGAATTAATATATAATTCTTATATATAAATTCTAATTAAATCATATTTTTTATTTGAATATTTCAAAAACTTGACGACAATTGTTAGTAGAATAAATTTTATTAATAATTTAGCCGTAAAAAATTTTTTTTTAATTTAGATATATCCTAAACAATAATTTTAAAGGATAAATGATTTGATTGTAATGTTATTAGAGATTAAAACAGATTTACTGTAATAGTCGCTGGATTTTATAGATTAAAAAAATTTCTTTATTTGATAGAAAATATAATAATAACATGCAATTAATTAGATTTATACGAATTTTTTGTGGATTTCAGTTCATATAATGATAAACCAGGTTTTTAAAAAATATTTGATATACATTAAAATAGATTTGAAAAATAAATACATTTAATTTTGTATGATTGAAAAATGACATATTCCAACAACATATTTTACCAATCATCTAAATTTTAAGAAATTTATGATAAAATATAAGAATAAATACAAAAATTTTGCATCAGATAAATTTTCAATAATTATCTGACTAAAATCCTTAACACATGAAGAGCTATTTATTTTGGAGTATTTGTTAACTTTTTCATGTAAAACTAACAAATGAGGAATCAAAATTATTTAAAACATCGTTAACTTTATTATTTTGATCATAATCTCTAGATCTTCAAATTTAGAAGTAATACTCTAACATTTGATAAATAATCAAAAATGTGACAACAATTTTTGAGTCTTCATTTTATAAAATTAAAAATAATGCTAGAATAATTATAACTCTATATTCTTGTACATTTTTTTTAAACTACGATGTGATACAAGAAGGCAATTACCGACGTGTATCCAACTGGGAAAAAACTCGTAGATATTTCGATTAATAAAATCTTAAATGTTATTTTTAAATAAAAATATATTTAGTTAAAGTAAATTTAATAACTTCCATGACTTTTCTTATGTGTGTTGTGCATCTGATCGATTATTTTTCCTTGATGCAACAATATATTTTCATTTTATAAATTATGAATATTAATATTTTCGCGCATTATAGTATCATGTTTAATGGATTCGGATCTATATTGCAAAAAGATAATTTAATTTTTTCTTTTAATATCTTCATCTTCAAATTAAATTAAATATGAAACCAAAATATCTGGAACTTTTAAAAATGATATTTTTTAGAAAACAATAAAAATATATTTTTTCATTATAATATATTAAAAAAATTACCTGAATTAATCTTTTTATATAATTATTGCAATGTTTTACGATTATTATATTACTCGTAGAATATATCATCAAATTTAAAAAATGTTACTTTCTTTAAATGTAAAATATTTTTAACCTTATAATTTTATATATTTTAGTAATTTGAATATTAATTTATTGCAACCTGAAATTTTTACGGTAGATCGCTTTTGGTGTACTTCTCAGTAAAAATATAGAGAAATCATTTTATGATACTTTTAATGTTTCTATTGGTCTTGTTATTAAGAAAATTTTTTAATTCGATAAAAACACATTTTAAGAGTTTGTGTTGAATATAATTTTTAGAAAATCAAATTACTCTCAATAATATATCAATTATTTTCGGTAATGCTACTAAAAAGTGCCTAACCGAGAAAATTCTCAAGCGCGAATGTAATTCTAAAGAATGGAAAAATTGGATTAATTGTGACACAAAAAACACATTAAAAATAATATATTCATTGATTTATTTTGAATTCATGTTAATATTATTTTGAAAACAATCATATATTCCTTGAAATTAAAATTTTTCTTTAATAAAATTGAAAAAAATCTTGATATTTTCATTGTGTTTAATATAGACAGCATTTATCCCGATTTGTAAGAGCTTAAACTAATCAATATTCTTCAAAAAATTTTTATGTAGTTTTTTATGATTAAACAATTATTTTAATATCAATACATCCAAAAAAGTTTTAATTTTCAAAGATCTTTATTTCATTCTTTCATGCATTTAAATAAAAATAAAAGTAAAGTGTTTAAATTCACTTTTTTCTACCTAACCAAAAAATTCATCCTGTTTATCCGTTAATATAAAATCAAGTATGACATTTTTTAAATATTTTTTTGCTGTTATTACAATCAGTAGTAGTACAGAGTTAATCTTATAAATATTCTATCCTAACAGTTCCTTGTTCGGTATATTTGTAAAAGTTTTTTTCTGTAAATATTATGACGTAGAATAAAAAAAGTTTAATTTGTGGTCTTTTCTATTTATATAGAGATTTTTGCTATTTTTATATCTTGGTTTAAAATTGTATTTTCAATGTGTATTTATTAATAAATTTAGATTAATTAGATTGTTATTTAATTATCAAGATTAAAAAACATGTTCGTATTTTAGAGGTTGTAAATGGATAAGTGTCTAATGGGTTGAATTTTAAGTGTATAAATTATCATGAGTAACTTTATCCAAACACATTTGATGAAAAAGTTTTTGATTTAATTTCTAATTAAGAGTTTTATTTAAATAGATTTTTATTATTTAAGTGATAGATATATTTTTTAAAGCGTATTATTCTGGAACAAAAATGAAAAATTTGGATTTGATATTGTTTTGAAGAAGCATTTTATCCTTTCTAAAATCATCCTTACAATAACATATTATACCTTCAGATTAATAATAGCTAGGGCAGTTAATTTTCATTTGGTTCTTTTTAGTAAGATATATGGATTAAAAAATCTTTGATAATATTAAATCAAAGGAAGTTAACAAAAAAATTTTAAAAAAATATTCGACAAAACTATGGGATCATGTAAAATCAGAAAATGTATGAATACTGTTAACTAACTGGAACTTTTTTTAAGGCTTATATAATCATGTAAATCACACATATTTTCCAAAAAATTTTTAAATTAATAAAAATACCAATTTCACCTGTTGATTTAAAAAAATGTAGGAAATAATTTTTAAAACCAGATATTTTTGAATTCATTGTTGTATAAGATTCTGTGCTTTTTCCTAAAAACTTTAATTGGTATTAATTATTTGTTTAAAGGGTAAATAAGTTTGGCTCTTGATAACTGAGATAGTTTAAATGATATTGTTATTTATACATCTAGATTATTAATAGAGTTATTGAATGATTATTTATGAGCCTTGAAAGAGCATTTACAATAAAATTTTTGACTTGTTTAATTTTGCAATAAAATAAAATAGAATTTTATGAAAAGATATCAAGCGTTAACAAATTTGCATGCTGGAATTTTGATGTCAATATACCTTTTGATGACTGTCAGAACATAGCATAATTTGAGGCATCGACGATTGAAAATATCTTTTTTGATTTTGATGTAATATGCAAGAATATGTCACTTTAAAATATTTTTTCTTCAAATAGCTAAGTTTAAGTAAATGTTTTCATAGTTAAAACCAATAATGGTATGCTTCGTCAGCTTATTTACGTCAATGATCAATATTTTAATAAATTACTTAAATATTGTTTTTATTTCAACAAGTTTAAGAATAAATTAAAAATTTATCAAAAATACTATTAAGCTGATGTTGCTAGAAATGACTTCTGTTAATCCATTGGATTAAGGCTAACTATTTTAAATTTTAAATAATCAAAGGATGGTAAATGAAAGAATTTATGAGCGTTACAGACCCTTTAAATTTATTTTTTTGATTTGGTTCAATAAAAAATATTTTAAAAAATTCAAAAATAAGATAATTTTTAGAATTTTTGATTATCGATCATCTTTTAAATCTTCACGTTAATTAAAATCCCTATTTTATTTACTGTGTCAATTTGAAATAATAAATATTGCTTATTAAAAACTATAAAAATTTTTAATTTGTTTTACATATCAGTTTTTTAATAAAAATGTTGCATTTGAAAAAATGAAGCTACTTTCATGTAATGTAAAATAGGGAATACGTTATCTTGCAGAAAATTACGTTATGATGAGAAAAAAGAACAGATAGATCTCATATTAAGTTCAGTCGAATATCAAGCTAAATTGTTTCATCAAATTCATCACATTTCTTCATGGATTATTTAGTGAATCTAACAGTTCTTATTGGAAGAACTATTTTTTCAATAAAATTTGGATAGGGGCATATGAGGGAGATAGACGATTGTGTTTTGTTTGTGGAAATGTTTACCCTTTTGTGAAGGATAACATTATATGGAAGGTATAGTATTACAAACACTGAAGTAAAAATCAGAGGTTTAAATTTTTGTATTTGAATCCTAATGATGAATTTTTTCGTGTTGAATACGTGTCATGGGATGTTGATTGTGATATTTCCTCTTTGAAGACACCCTGTAATTATAATTTTTTGTCACTTTTATCTTTAGTTTTTAAAATTCTTGATGAGATAATAAGATATGCAAAGAAAAAATATGTGTTTTATATCGGTATGATTAGTTCAACCATCTTTGAATGTATTGCACGGGATTTGGAAAAGAGTGGTTATGTCAATCTAGGATTGATTCCTAAAACCCATTCTTTTGATTCAAAAAGGAACAATATTTTCTATTCGGTAAAAATGCTTAGAATTGCAAAATTAGAGTTTGTAGCATATCTGTTTCCTTAATGAATTAATCAAGGATATTAATATTCACAGATTAACGGATTTCAAAGATATTGGCATATCTCTAGCAAGAAGCTCTCCTGAAGGTTTTAAATTGGTTTTGTAATAGATTTATTTAGATCGTTTTGGATTACTTGATATTCTTTAATTTTCTATGCTTTGATTAAGTAACATTAATATATATAAGATGGAAACAAATTTTTACTATCACAAATATAAAATTTTCGTTCCTCCAAAAATCGGAGAATATTCAAGGGATAGTCGATAATAAAAGTCTAAATATTCGGTATTTTGATTTTTGTGGTATATAAGGAATTTTTACAGTTAAGTCGATAATTTTTATGAAATATGAATTTTGGATTACGATTTCGGCATTCATCAAATCGATTTTAATTTTGATGTCTGTTTTTAAATATGATTCGTTTGCCGATTCATCCATGTAGTTATTTCGGTAACCATGTTGTCATTGGCTCTTTTTCAGAATAAAATTTTTTGAATTACTTAGACATATTTTGACTATTACTTCGATTTGAATTAATATTGATAAATGTTTCGTGTCGAATAATGGTGTTAGCGAAACGTGTATGCTACACAAATAGTGTATTTTATCAAATATTAATATAAAGAAGAACTTTTATTCTTTGAAAGAAATTTTTGTATTAATCCAAATTAAAGTTTGATTCAAACTACAGCTTGCATCTTCAGAGTGGTTTTGTAATAAAACTGCTTAACTCTATATCATACAATATTCAATAGATTCTATTAATTAAGAGGAAATATTATTAACGTTGGGTCAAAATACTCGAAATTGGAGTGTACCTTAGTATTGGATTTATATAAACAAAAGGTTAAGTCAGATGTCATTTCAGTACACAAATTTTATACCTTTAACATAGATTAAAACGAGCTTTGTTTCACGATGAAGAAGGGAAAATATGGGACAGAAAAATTTTTGCTATGAAAGTTCGTGATGAAAACAGATAACTAACTAACTATGGATTATATTGTCGTTCAGCATGATTCCATAATACAGAATGACTCTCTCCTAAATAATTAGTTTTATTAAAACTAACATGACTTGACACTCGTTCACAATGGTGAGTTAATTTAGTTGAAAAAACTTGGGAGACATTCAATACCACAAGGATGTAAACATTCTCATTCAGTGGATAACAAAAAAATTATTTAAGCTGTGTTATGTTCATTTACTAGGACTAAATTACATATTTATGGATTATTCTTTTATGAAAATATACACTAAATGTTCAAATTGTCAAATTATAGAAGCACCTTTGAATTCAACAGAGGGAGTTTAGAATTCAGTTAAATTCATGATATTCTATAAAAAACAGGTATTTTCTGCTAACAAAGGTGGGACTAATGAATAGTTATCGAATTTCACCGTCAAAAATGCCAAAATGATTTATGTAGTGCCATTTTCCTTTTGTTCAGAAGTGTATAATATTATTATTAGCGTTTTTCAAAAATTTTTGTTGTTTTTGAATAAATATATATGGAGCGGTTATAACGACACCGTCCGCCCTAATCTACTCTGTTTATACTATGCGGTTGTTATGTCAATACACTACATATACGTAATCAAAAATTTACGTTCGAATAAAACTGATTCAATTTATTTAGAGATGCGTATAACTGATCTGTTATAATTAAAACAGCAGTATTTCCTATTTATGTTTTTATTTTATCGAATTAAAGGAGCTTTTAAATTTCATCATTACATAAAATTTTATTTAAATTATAATTGGTCAATGCTACGATAATCATTATTAATTGTTGGAATTAGAATGACTCTAAATGAGATTCAAAATTTTTAAAAGGCAGTTTAAGGCTATTTTCACGAGTTTTACTCAGTTAAATGAAAAGTGGGCTCTGATTAAAATAAATATATTTTGAATATAGTATTACAAGTTCAGGCATGTTTATAAGAGTTAAAATATATTTTTTATATCTATAATTGCAGCTACTCAAATTGATTCAAAGTAAATGGAATTATTAACAATATGTACTGGATATCCATTAAGAATATATTTGATTCAACTCATTTTTTCACATAAGTTAGTTATTTTATTCTTTTGTATATTGTTTCCGAAACAAGATCAATTAATTCAAAGATCAGAGTTTATAAAAATTTACACCATTCCTCGATTAGCTCAATATTCTCGATGCATTTCAAATACGGATTATAACCTCATAACCACTTTACTATTATACGAAGGAAAATTTTAATTTCAATATTTACTGGTTAGATAATTTAAAGGACCAACTTATTAAACATTTATTTTATAAAATATGAAACTGATTAATTTAAGACTGAATTTTTAATATTCAGAAAGTTTGACGTTATATATCATTTTTAAAAATAAATTCTTAAAGATAGCAGTTATGAGTATTAACAAGTTCGGTGTAAGCTTAATAGAGATTAAAATTTCTGGAATGAGGAGTAATTCTGATGAAGAATACGTCATAAGATATAGATAACTTAATTTCTAGCAAAATTAATGTAATGAGACTACTTAGTTGACTGGAATGATTATGCAATTGACCCATTCAAATATGATAGGAGTTAGAGATGATCAAATAGAAGTTAGCTGGATTCAAAGTTAGAAATGACGATTAAGATTGTTGAGCTGAATGATGATCAAGAGTAGCAGGTATGGACCAAAGTGTTTTATGTTTGATATTCCTATGTTGTAAAAGATTAATATTTTTTCGTCATCTGATAAAAGAACTTTCTATTTACTCTCAACGAAAAAATATATGGCAAAAATTTTGTAAAATAAACTAAACTGAAAGGTATATATCTATTTCATGTTGGTTATGAAATTACTCCCATGAATTGTGACAGTTTTCTTTATAGTGTCTAGGTATGAAATTATAAAAAAAAAACTGAGTGTGAAAAATTTTTGATAGAGATTACAGCTACTGACAAAAAAATGATTTTGTCAACGGATGATCGGATTATTAAGGTCATAAAAAATTGTTAGAAATGAACCATTTAATGAGTTTATTTCAATATTTTCAGGAATGTTTAAACAAAAACGAAAACGATTTATCAATGAAATGAATATACCTATATGGAATGGTTCTATTTTACACCACCGATGTTCAAATTGAGGTACGCGAGGGACAGCTTATATTATTGTGGCTCTTCCTTTGAAAAAAATTGGAAATTTGAAGAATATTTTTTTATTTAAATGTTAAAAAAGATGGAAATAACTTGTGCCTGGAAACTTGAATATCAATTATGGTTTATTTCGATTCTTCCAACTTATATTTTTGTTTTCTGCAAATATATAGATAATTTCTTATAATATTATTTTGACCTTGTATGATTATTTGACTAAAATTAAAGGGACAACACAAGATGGTGAAAATGGCTGCTTAATTTTTATAATTATTGTTATATTTACTTAAATATAATTTTTTATTAAAATGGGTGTTAATTCAATGCAGCAGGAGTATCATGCACCGGCTGGACTATTATTGGCACTACAATATTACTTGCCAGCCTAACAGTTGTAGAGTATATTCTTAAAAATATATTTTCTATTAGTTTGTATGAAAAATATAAATATATTAGTAATCTGTGAAATTTTTAAATACGATAGCTTTAATATATCATAATAAAGCTGTTTAGTCCAAGTCAGAACATTTATCTCCACTAATTCATGTTTTTCACCATTATAAATAATTTTTCGACTGATGCTAAATTCACAAAGAAAAATTTCCAGGAAAATAAAAGATTAAATATATACAATGGTAACTTGGTATTCGAATAATCTGGTTCTCAATCAGAAAATTTGAGCTAAAAATACTTCCGAATTCGAACAGAAATTCGGCGTTCAAATAAATCGAAAATAGTTGAGTTGAACGAGATTTCACACGCTACAACGAACTGAAACAAACTTGACGACTTCACTTCCTTTTTTCCTCGTACTGTGTTTGGTTTAACTCCTTGCCAAAGTGTTAACAAGCGAAGGCATACGTTTTGTTCGAAAAGTTTTAATAAAAAAACGAACGAATTATGGTCGAATACCGACTTACCCCTGTATTTTTATATGACTTTTACTAATCTACTCTACCCGGTTAAACATGATAAACTTTAAGTGCTCTTGCGAAGATAATTTGTTTTTTTATCTTTAAAAATGTTGCAATAACTTTAATTTTTTCATTTTTGAAAATTATTGACATAAAAAAACTCTTACCTAGTGGGTAAAATGATTTCATTAATTAATTTAGGAATGTTAAAAGTATTGTCAAATGCGTAACTAGGCTCATAGATTTTTTATTCCTCAAAAAATGTTCCTTTAGCCAAATCTGGTAATTGGATGACAAAATTTATTAAATCTCTTTTCTCCAACTGACGATATGAATTTTTGTGGAATTTATATTTATTCATAGTCAGAAAAATTTTTGAAATAATTAAATTTGTATTTGAAGTTTTTATCTCAAGTATGCACCACGACTAAAAGTAATATACCAAAACGTGCTTGATTGTATTTAAGATTTTATAATTTTTCTACAAATACTCGGTATTATTCCTACCCTGATCGACCGGAAAATATTCATAAATCAATTTATTCCTCCTAGAATTCCCCTGTTTCTTGGAAGCATTCAGGAATATCATTATTTTCTTTCATGAATGATTTAATGTTGGTGTCAAGCTAAAATGTATCGCTAGTTCGATAAAATCCGTAACCTATACATTTATATAAAAGTTTAATTTTAGTACTCTTCATGAAATAGCCAATTACGTACATGTTTATTTTAAAATGGCATCTGCATATTAAAACAAAGAATAAAATGTCTTAGCCTGTTTTCTGCTTGAATCCATTAATTTAAATTGAAAAGTAAGAAATTTGCTTCATTCAGTGTAGCTTGAGTCAAGAGAGAAATTTTATATTAAGGGGGATCGAAACCGTCCCATATACTATCGTATGGTTCAAGTGGAGCACGAATGAAACATTCTCCAAACTTGTGTTAATTGAGCTGGGTTAAATGGATCCCTGAGATTCTATGAAACTATTCGATTTTATATAACATGTATATCACGCCAAAGGTTGATAGAAATTTATAGTTCCATCTTACGTCTGATAGATCCAAATGGGAGTCTCTAAGAACAACAAGGTTAAAAGTAACAGTTTTAAGCACTTTTGGTCCAATTAAGGAATGGTATTTGTGAATTTAATTTTGATAACCTTTCTGGGTCCGATTGGTATTCCTAACATAAAAGCTTTGTGTTAAAGAAATAAAAATGAATGCACAAATTGCCTATATTTCGTGAATTAGAATGGTAAATTAAATATATTATTAGATTAATTTCCACTGATAACTGTGCCTTTATGTTAAATTTTTACAAAAATAGATTAAAGAATTAACAGTTGGAGTAGCCTATACTGCCAACGTCCCTGTATTACATTCCACTTATATAAGCTCGCAGTATTTATTGAGTATAATAAAGGATAAAATATTTACATCGTCTCAAATTTTGATTAAAAGTAAAATATTTATATTACCTTAGATCACTTCTCTAGATAGGTGTTATTGGAAGATTATGTAATTTTCATAGATTCATTATTACAATTCAAGAACTAATAAATAACTTTTGGGCTATTTTTAAGATTTAACAGGGCCGCTTTCAAGAACCCTCATCAAATAATCTGTTCGATGTCAATTGTAAAAGGCAATATTAACTTAATTTTATAAAAATGTCCTAATTGAATAAATTAAAGTATAAAAAAATGATTTCATGACAGGGTATCTTGTTAACCAATTTCTGCTTAATGTTTTGTTTGAATTAATAGGATTCAAATTCTCTGCTTCATTGTGATCTTAAATTTTTTAAACATTTTTGAAGGCTTTCACAAATTTCGAGATTTTTACATGAAGAAGTTTATTTGTAAGTATTTCCCTGCCGGAGAAGGGTAGGAATAAGACATAGTATCAAAAAAAATTTTAACGATAAAATACAATTGGGCAAATTCCAGTATAATCATCTCTCCACACCACATTTGAGATTCATTTACCATCAAAACCATACAAAGAATTTCGAGAATATCATTGACTGTGTGTATAGTATAATTACATATTGCCAAACAAAAAATATATAACAATAACTCTTGATTTCTTATAAGATATAATCAATGACAGAAGTCTATACAACTGTTCAGAGATGAAACGTTTAACTGTCAATGCATGCTCGGTGTCCTTGTGGCTTTGATATGGTTTGGAAAAAAGAAACCAGATAAATTGTTGTGAATTTTCTAATTTCCAAAAATCTGAGGAACTATCATAATAAAATATTTTATTGAAAAAATGTTCCATAAAGAATGACAAATTTATTGAAATTAACACTCAACAAAAAAATCTCTCTCATATGATTTCATGAGCTATAAATAATTAGAAATTAAAATAAGAAATCACATTTTTCACTATCAACAGAAATTTTGACAATAATTTATAAATAACAACAAGCAATAAATTTAAATATATACTACTCAAATAATTAACCGAATCAAATATTCAATGGCTTTGAATGTTCCACTAATCGATGTAAACGGATAATATTTTAAAATTCCACATTTTTCTAAATAAATTAAAAATAACTATTTATCACTTGGTTTCTTTAATTTGAAATGCTAATATCCCACCTTTTTTCATGTTGACTTCCCTGTTCATTCAGTTTTTATGATAAATTGCATTAAATCAGTGATGGCGTTTTATTTAATCGATTTGGGTCAACTTCTACGATAATTTCACCCCAGATAATACTCAGAGGTGTTATTGGGACAATTTCTTAACTGATTTTATTAATTTCTTTTTTTCATCAAACTAAAGAATCAAAAATACAAATATATTTCTATGTTTTCGCTTAGTAGATACTTAACCTCAGAAAAATAGTTTAATTATTAATCAAACATCTTCAACTTAATATCCAGCATTGATAAATTAAAATTGGGCCCTTGATTTTAACAAAACAAAGAGGTAACAAATACTTCACCTTCTTTAAGCTTAGTAGGCACTTATTAAATCTCAAATAAACAGTGTTATTACTCGAAACGCTTCCAGAGTAAATAAATAATCTCACAAAACATCAAAAAATGAATGATGAATTTAACTCGAAACTTTAATGGAAATAACTACAATTACAGAACAAGGCATTTTTATAATATGTTTTATTTGACATAATAATTGTAAATATGTTTTGAATAATTTATCTGAATAACAGCTTATATTAAAATATACTCTTTAAATATTTCATCTAATCTGGTTTAAAGAATAGAAAAATATCTTTAATAATTCAATTAAGATAAATTTTGAACAATTATCAAAAGTAAAAAATTCCTCTATGTTCGAGTAATCAACCATAAATTTAGTGCATAAACAGTTATCATCTCTTAACTTGTAATTATATATTTAGAGCAAAAAAATTGCTAGTTGGCTTAGTAGTTACTTAATTGATGAATTTATTTAAACAAATATATAATTATGGACTCGCAAGGTTATGTTGAACCAACAGGTGAGAAAAGGTACAAAAGCAAGTCTATGAGAGTAAGCTTGCGTTTTAATAACTAAATTGTAGTTAAATTTTGTTATAATCTAAATTTTTATCAATTGTATATTTTTTATTTAAGCACTATAAGTACGTTTTGAAAAATTCATCGAATCAATATTTATACATATTTTAAAAAATTTATACCTTTACATTCATTCTATACCATTTTTTATAAAAAAAAGTATACTACGTGATATTGTATAATTTCAAAATCTTTTTGTGAGAAATAGCTAACAATAATAAACGAGATCAACATTTTCCAAATAAACCAATTCTGAAAAATCTATCTTCTATGAGGTAGTTTATAAAATTATTTCTCAATTCTAATAGAAAAATACAAAATATAATTTTTATGAACAAAAAATAATGTAGTTAACATTATATGGACAAATATCGTGTGATCTATATCCGGACATTCGTGTTAAACAGTATTGTATTTAAGATTAATTCCGTTAATTTTTTATTTTTCTAAGCTATGGAGGAAAAAACCTTTACCTGCCCATTATGTTTTT
The DNA here is from genome assembly GCA_001455285.1 of Sphaeromyxa zaharoni. Classification (NCBI taxonomy): domain Eukaryota; kingdom Metazoa; phylum Cnidaria; class Myxozoa; order Bivalvulida; family Sphaeromyxidae; genus Sphaeromyxa; species Sphaeromyxa zaharoni. Next base: position 14,077 of record LDMZ01061260.1, read on the forward strand.
AGAGGCGGTTCAGTTTGATGGGTCTTACCTCAAGCCCACTTTCGCGTCAGGTTAGGCACCAGCCAGAGCTTCCCAGCGCTCTTGGCAGGCAGCGTAGGATTTTCACCTACTAAAACAACCCCCATTACCTACCCTTATACTAGGGCTACGCTACCTTCTCAGGTCTTCGTTCTCTTGAAGATTAATTACATTAATATATTTTTTATTCATAGTAATCAAAAGCATTAATATCAATTTAAAAATGCATATCAGTCTTATTATTAGTAATTTGAATTAAAGTAGTCAATAACCTTATTGAAATATCTAGTTTGTCATTTTTATATAACAACACAACTAGAAAAACCTAATCATTTTCTTCTATTTTCTCATTGAATACATGAAAAATATATTTTAAAAGTAAAATTTCATTTATAGCTAACAAGTTAGTTCCTACGAGAAGGCACAATAATCTATATCATAGCCTATAAGTTATGATAAAATTTACAAAACTAAAACTTCACGCATAGCATCCCCAATTTTTGCAGGAGAATCAACAACAATGGCGCCAGCTGCTTTTAGTGCTTCAATCTAGTAAAATATAATATATATAATAGAATAATCACCTTGTGCTCTGCTCCACCTTTACCTCCAGAAATGATTGCTCCAGCATGACCTATAAGAAGGCATTATCAAATTTAAAGTTATAATGCCCATTCTCCTACCAGGTGGAGCGGACCTTCCAGCAATGAAAGAAACTACTGGTTTTGGATTTGATGAGCTAAAATTATGTTCTTTAAGGTACTCAGCAGCCTGTTCCTCAGATTCTCCACCGATCTCCCCAATTAATACAATACCTAAGTTTGATAATCTAAAAGGTATTATAACCAACCCTTTGTTTCTGTATCATTTATAAAAACATCTAGAGCATCAATGAAGTTTGTACCATTAAAAGGGTCTCCTCCAATTCCAAAAACGTAGCTCTGTCCTAATTTTTGTTGTGTCGTTTGATGCACTGCTTCGTAGCTTAAAGTTCCTGACCTGGAAACGATTCCAATACTACCAGGGGTATGAATGTAGCCAGGCATTATACCAATCTTACACTCACCAGGCTAATAACTTTGTTAATAACTACCAGAAAGAAGCACTCTTATCAATCCTGGACAGTTAGGACCTAACAAACGCGATTTATCCTGCTTCCCAAGTCTATCTCGAAGCTTAATAATGTATATAGTAGTCCTTTCAAATTTTTGTTGAATAAGAACAAATTAAAATTTTTGACTATCAAAAGATTATAATAAATTTTTTTAATAGTAAGATACAAAAATCCCTATGTTTCATAAGTTAATAGTTTAAAAATGTTAGTTATCATTAATTTATACTTTTTAAAGTTTTGATAAAACGATATCGAATCTGTGATATTTATTTTAAATATCATTGCAAAACAAAAGTAGCGTATGTATAACAAAAACCAATACACATTTATTGCAAATTGTGACACTGTCTTATATTCAAATGCAAATAATTTCAGATGGCTTCTTATCTCATTACATAACTTAGGTTCTGAGAAAACATTAATAATAATTCTTTTCATTGATTTGCTTTTTCCATAGTCAATATTTTTAGCATTTATTAATACTAAAACGATTACTGCATATTTTAGGTTTTAGGAAAATAACATTAAATTCATCGCTATGACTTGATGAAATGTTCTAAAAATTGATTAGTTTTTAAAGGACAGAAACCTAAGGGCTCTAATGCCCTTACCCTTATACTCTTTTATTCTAAAATAATATGAAACACAATATGTGGTAATTTTTACAAAATTAAACTTAATGGCTACCAAAATATAAATCCAAAATTTAAATCATGTAATACAAAACAGCAATTAGGAGAAATATTTAACTTTTTTGTAAAAACCTAAATTTTTTAAGCGCTTGTGTTTTAGTAACTTAAAACGACCGATTTTCACGTTCCTACATGCTTTTTTAAGTAAAAAATAATGCAAAATTTTTCATATCAGCTAAAATAGAATCTTGAAAAAATACGCAGCCTAGAAATACAATAAAAATTTTATGATGTTAAAAAAAAGTAATTTCCAAAACCTGGGGTCTATCAAATAAATTGAAGTCATAGAAAATATATATCACAAAAATGAATAACAATAAGTGAGATGTAGCCTGTGTTAGAAGGTAGTATTTTAACCACAAAATATTCAGAGATTAAATTTAAAGATGTTCTTATAATACACTATCTGATATAATTCGATCGAGTAATTTCAATGTTTCCTCAATCATTGATAGTTTCCTAATTACATAATGATGTTTTGACACCATCATCGATTGAGTACCTATACTAACGATATGTTGTTTCGCATATATCAATTTATACACAAAATTACACAGAATATTTTAAAAATAACTTCCAGCACTTACGATAATGATTAGAAGAATCATAAATGCATATTTTATCTATAATAAAAGCTCAGCAACTTTAATATTTTCAAAATATACCGAATTCACGGTTTTTAAAGGTTTAAAAAGTTCACAAGTTAAATATTTTCCCCTTCAGAGCTTTACGAATTGGTTAACCTATGCAGCAGATGATTGTTAAAATAAAGAAGCTTTTAAAGAAATTTTAAGCTGCAAAGGGCAGCAGTGGTAAGAAAAATTAACATATATACAGCGACATAATCGCGAAGTAAATTATAATATCTAATTTATGTATTAAACTCAAGGAAAAGCTAACATTTTGACATATTGTATATTTTAACTAAAAATCAAGAATAACTAATTTTTGTGTAAAAATTTATATTATTTTATCTTGTTCAAAAATACAATCGAATATCACTATCTCAATGAAATTCGTTTGATCAAAAGGAAATTGATTATGAGTTCATTTATAATAGATAAACTTAATATGTATATATATATATATATATATAGAATAGAAGAATTTGAGACTTCAAAATAAGTTAGGGGGTAAGAAATATTTCCTATAACATTTTTTTATGTAAATTTTAAGAATAGGAATTTGACTACTGAAGATACTTTTGGTCAAAATCTTTTCACATAATAATTTTTAAAATACATAAAAATGTGTATAGGCGTAATCTTTAACAATTATGAAACCGATTTTTCAATATGAAAAATTTTAATAAAAGGTGAAGAGTAAAGAACTAATGCTCTGCTTTCTTGTACTATTTTATTGTAAAAGATCAAAATGCGGATAGCTCAAATCCCAGAGTTATCCTTTCAACATCCTTTTGTCCATCTATGGGAATAATTTACAAATCATGGTTGATATTAAAAAATAAGCTCTAAACACAATTTTTTAAACCCTATTAATATAAAGTTCTAAAAAGGCAAAAAGAAAAAATATTTTTCTCATTTAATTATTGTTTAAAGGTTCTCTGCAAAAAAACTGTAACATCACAAATACTTTAACCTGATATAATTTAAGATGAAAGCTTTTAAATAATGGTTTCAAGTATCCTTAAAATAATCTTGGTTTCATTCAGAATTGAATTTTCTTAATATTTATCGATACAAAAAATATAAAAGACATTTATCATTATATTGAAAACTCTAATCGCAAAAATTTTCGTTTCATAAAAAAATAACAGGGGGATGACATTAAAATCTCCTTTTTTAATAAAATTTGTTAAAAAAAAGCTATTTTTGAACAGCAAAAAAAAACAAATAAGATATGGCATGCTGCATAACCTGGGGTTTCAAGTGAAATCTGAATTCATAGAAAATATATAGAACAAGAGGATTAATAAGGCACGTCGGCAGAGTAATTTAAGATCCTCCTAGTTCAAGTAGGGAATTTCGTTAAACTCCCATTTCTACTATTAGTACAATTTAAAGTTAAGCCAGATAAGCAGCATTAATTTAAATGCGAATGAATCTCATTAAAATACCTTGAGCATATCCAGCTGGGGGATACCTTCTGTTATAGCGATTATAAGTGGTATTTCAGCGTCAATAGCCTCATTGATTGCTTCGGCAGCTCCAGCAGGTGGCACGTAGATGACCGTAGCAGTACACCCGGTGGCATTTTTGGCCTGTACAAATTACTGAAGTAAAACTAGAAAATTAACTTCCAGTACACTCTTAAAGACTGGCAAGCCAAGGTGCGTGGTTCCGGCTTTCCTTGGCGAGACACCTCCCACCATTTGGGTTCCGTATTCAATGGCTTGTTGGCTATGGAAGGTACCCTAGATAGAATATATTAAATCGCTCAACAAATTAACTTGTTTTCCCGTAAATCCTTGACAAATAACTTTGGTATCTTTATTAATTTTTAGGAAACTCCGTGTATTTTCGTATATAGATTTAGATTCATAACGACGAAAATCTTGAAAATGGTAAGGCCAAAAAGATAACTTTTAGCAACCTTTTATAATCCTGGAAATTCTCATAACACGGAGCATCCTTAAACGATGTACTGCGCCCGCGTATATTTGATTTTAGTTTGAACTCATTTACGTTAGGATTCAGGCAGTGATTCGCCAACTTTTGCGATGCGGTACCAGAATTTAGAAGAATTTTCGCCTCTGTCTTCATTTATTTTTTGTTGTCACTTTATTTGTCCCCATTTGTCAATCACAAGTGTTTTCCATCATCCGAAAATATTTGTATAATATTACGCATTTCATTTCAGAATAAGATATTCAAACTGGTAGAACTTTACTTTTAGAGGAAAATTTTTAAATTGTACTTATCACCCATGTGAAGTACAGGATATTAGCCTTTCTCTGTTAAGAATGTCTTAGCCATTTACATGGCACACGTGACATGTGTTTTCTCGAAATTCATCTACTTTTGTTGCCATTATTGAGTGTTCTGATATACAGATTGTGTAATGTTGTACATCAGTTGTAAGAAGACTAGTTTATCTGGGTTCGAAGTGGCATTGGAGTACATTCGACATGATTAAATCTTCCCCTATAGTGATCAAAAGTCTTGCTGTTTTAGTAATACCGTAGGCTAAAAAATAAAGGACAGCCATTTTAAATAATCATAACAAAATATTGATAAAATACTTTTAGTTCTAATGTGAAGTATTGATCAAATATAAAATTTTCCTTGAATCTCACAAAAATAGAAGTGAAGCACGGGTGAATAAACAAAACCTTCATTGATAGCTTATATCATAAATAATTTTATGAAGCTAAACTTTAACCAAATTACCTAAATGATAAGGGATTTAAAATGTTACAGATATTAATTATTCTTATAAACACTTATTTGTATCTGAGGTACTCTACCGGGTATTTCCCTCTGGAAACGTAATTGACGAACAGTGACTTCGAAATGTCACTGCCCAGGTTTTTTGTCCTTTTCCATTTATATATTAATCAACTGATAAAAAAAACTCTCACTAATAACTATAGTTATATGTTCTATAACTACTTCGCCGCCCGTCCCATTAGTGGGTGTGACGCAATTAAATGCGGTGGCAACACAGTATCTTTAGCTTTTAGAGCACGAATCGAGAGTTAGTCAAAATCAGAATAGAAAAGGTTTTAAATTCCTTAGAAAAATCTTTAGTAATTTTTGATATTAATATCATGTTATTTAAAAATTAACGTTGTATTTTCTTAATGTGAATGAATTTTTTTAACGTTTTAGACGTTACAGATGTGTTTCAGTTGTTTCATTATCTTTCGCGTTCTGAATTAAAGATATATGCTTTACATGTCTAAATTCCTTGATGCTTCTATCCTCCTACCTCTCACGTTTTAATTATTAATAATGTTTTCAACGGCCTATACTTTTAAATCGGCTTTGACAGCAGGTTAAATCTTCTGGATATATATTTATATCGGGTTATAGGGAGATAATGTTAGTTTAGAATGAATCAAAAATACAGTTAGTATTGTAATATATTTAGATGATATGTGACATGAAGCTATATTAAATCCTTAAAGCAACATTTTTTCATAGATTTTATTACTCTCAATCTTTCTTTTACTCAGTGCTTTCCACAGGTTTTATGGAAATGTTACTCTGTATTTCATAACAAATAAATCCTTTTCAGGTTAAGAGAATTATTACTGGATTTTATTGCATTTCATAATGTAACCAAAGAAAACGTCCTTGAGAGCAAAGGGTAAGATACCAAGATTTGTGCCCTCTATAAATATAATTTAGGTTCTAAGATCAAAATTCTAACAACCAAATGGCATAAGCCTAACTCCTATTATTTATAGCTTAATTTTTTACATCTTCAGATTAATTTTAAAGGTCATTTAGGTCGTATGTAACTTAATCCAGATAGTTTCTTATATATTACTTTCAGACTAAAAGGCTCAATTCGGCTTAAGAAAATTTAACCGTAAAACCTTTAAGACAAATGTTTTGTTTTACTCTATTTATCATTATATTTTTTGGACAAAACAGATGTTCGGATTAAAATTTGATGATTATAAGTAGTCGTATAGAGGATCCTTAATATATAATATTTTTAGTATTTTGCACCTCGTGTTGCTATGAATCCGAAGGAAGACTAAGCACGGATTTTATCAGTTTTTCGTTCCCTTCCCCTGGGTTCGATAGGTTACTAGTATTTTGATTCAAACATTTCAAGCCTATTTTTTTCAACACGAACCAACTTCAATTGCAAAGCAAAATTTAACTTTTTTCGTGTTAATCCTGATTTAGATATAATACGATCTAAGTTCATAAGAAATAATGTCAAATTTATTGAAGAATTATATTTAATAACATCATCGGATATATTAAGGTGGAAATATCGTTTAATATTAACAATCGCAACATTTGTCGTCTTTGAATAACACCTATCCCGATTTTTACCTGCTTATTTACAATGAAACTTTCTTATAATGAATTTAAGATGAAAAATTACAATTTAAAAGAGATGATTTATCATTATAGGTATACAAAAATTTTGAAATTAAAAATGAGGCATTTTTATAAACGAGAATTATTAAGAAATTGTAGGTTTTTTTCAATTTAAAAGTTGTATTTTCTTCTAGTAATTTTTAACTTATAAGTTATAATATTCTTTTGGACTTCTATTGTTCTTGTGATTTTTATGGATAGTTTTTTGTGAAAATCTTCCTTCAAGAGGAGAGTAAGAATAAGTCATAACATCTAAATGAAATACAATAAAGTGTGTTCTGATGTAATCCTTATAGACCAGTCGTATCTCCGACTTATTTATCGTTGGAAAAATATGAAGTTTTATGAAAATATATTAAATATTTCAATTAAAACTTTTAAGGAGTGGTATTTTATGATAATTTTTTATTTCTTTGTTTCTGAGGTTAATGTTACATATAAGCCATATATTGGCAAAATCGTTTAAAAAATCGCTACTTTTTCGATGTCATCATTGTGTATTGCTGTTGGAACAATTTAGATTGTAACAGAATAAAGGGAATATGGAATTAAATCTATCTCATACGAAAAAATACGAAATATTTATAGTCCTATATCGAAGGAGCAATACGAAGTGATGGCGTCATCAATTATTTGTTATTTCCTTCATCAGTTCGTTTTAGTGTGTTAACAATAGTTTTAGCTTCGACATGGCAATCTTCATCTGTATTGTATTTCTAGATCTATGTTTTATTTAATAATCAAAGTTATTTTTTCACGAATCAATTACATGGATATTTTTTAGATAATTACAGTAATTAGAAACGATTATTTTTGTATATACATTCTTTTATTACATTTTTTATCAATTCAGAATAAGAAGTATTTGTAGTTGTGGTGCCACATAACGATAATTGGCACCAGTTGCCTAAAAGCAATGATGTTGGGGCGCCAAAGACAAGGGCGTTCCCTATATAATCCCAGGGGCGTGGCTCAAATATTTAAACTAACTAATCGCCTCTGGGCGCGAATATATATTTTTATTTTCGTAGAATTTATTTAGTTTATAAATACACTTTTGATTTTTAAAAGAGTTGAATAATTTGATGACGGAAAGGCCAAGTAAAACTGATGCAAGGAGACTGGTGCCCACCTCAACAGTAAGTCCCTCCTCACGGTTCATATTCCCACCGGGGGATGCTCTAGAGGGTACCTCAGTAATATACATTAAGATGTAATTGAAGTGTACAAAGTGATGTAGAGTTTCTGAATAAAATTTAAAAGTAACATATCAAGAATAACTTTCTGTTTTGCTAGCTAAGCGCAGTGATTAAATAATAAGACCAAACCAAAGGTTGGTTCATTAATATACATGTTTTAGTCTAGTTGGTAGCTGAAATAGGTAAAGATCCTTGTCGATAAAAACTTTTTAAAATTTTATCTTTTAAAAATTGTAACACCATATACAAAATAAAAAACATTCCCGATAATAATATGAGCGTTCTTACTGATATAAAAGAATTATTTCAGAAATCCATTTGTATACTGTTTCATTTTTTACATTAAAAAAATCGTTGAAAATTTTTTTGACCTTTTTAAAGATAAACATAATGTTAAGATACTCTAAGAGTTTCACTGAAATGACTAATTAAACGAGGTCTATTAACCATAAATATTCTGTTTTATGGATTAGAAAATGCTCTTATACAATTTTTGATAGCGCCCATTCTATTTTCTCAAAGTATTAATTTACTAAATTTGCTAACGCTGTCTTTCTATGATTCTTATTTTTGACGTTATTTTATTGATAAATCATAAAAACTGTCACAAATAATTGTTTGGTATTATTTTCCCTAAACTAAATGTCGTTTAGCAAATTTCAAAAACCAAAATACTTATGATATTAAATATGTATAAATGTACTCCTAAAATAAAAAAATCCAATTCGTAATATTTATGTTTTCAATACTTTCTGTTGCGTATAATTCTCAGTCTATAACAACTTGAACAAATTTGATTATTTATTTTATTATTGGCTGTTAAGATATTTTATTGCAATTCTGCATATTTCATCGACCTTTGGCAGTTACCTATGTTTTAAACTGAAATGATGTTTTTTACCGCATATACTCTCATATAATCCGACATCCTGATTTTAGCACTGTATTTTGTACTTCTAAACTCGTCTTATATGTGAGTATATATACGGTTATTGAATTTAGGAATCGGTTATTTGTGAGATAAAAACTTAATATATAGACCTCCATACAGAATAACAACTTAAATTTTATTTCCTAGGAATGTGATATTTTCCATTGTTCCAATAATGCTATTGTTACCTTTATTGCATATTGGCAAAAATAATTCCATCAAGAATTTATAAAAATTTGATTATTATGCGGCCGGTTTGGGACATTTAAGTATATTAATCCATGAAACTATATTGCAGAGCAGAAGAAAATTTTGAATTCATTTTAGGGAATAAATTTTACAGATCGGGTTCAGGACATGGGTTTCCAAACCATAAAAATATTTTTACATGAAAATCATGTACATCCAAGTATATTATCTGTTCTCTCTGCTATGTATATCGGACACGTAGACAAAACATGCGTAGTAAGTTAGTTAGCGAGTTTTCAATACATAACACCTGTAGTGTAAGATCAAAAGGGGTGCGTCCACGTCTGTCCGTCCGCCTAATTAACTATGTAATTAACTAGAGCCATTAATTAAATACGCTTCACTACTCCCCTCCTCCCTTATGAGTCATTAAATAATCCTCATATGGGAGCCTAGGGGTTCTTCTAATTTTCTGAGATCGCCTTAAGCCACTGTCCACACTTGATAGTTCATTAGTACCTATCGCTGTCCCGCTTTAATTCGAGTTCTCTACTGTATGTGGGCTGCTACATACACTAGTGTCCTTTCTCAGTTGATCATCATGCTTTTTTGTAATCTTATTACCATCATCAATGTCATAAGTTTATTCTTCGTTCCTTCCTTCAATAGTACCCTTACGGTATCCGGGTACCAACTCGTTGCGAATCCAAACGTTTTCACCTTTTTCAAAGGATCTATCACTGCATCTTCTGTCATATTTATTTTTTTGATGAATAGAATTAAACTCCATCTTTCTTGTTACACCACATTTTAATAGGCTAATAACATTTCGGGCGGAATATCTTATCATAAGATCTGTTGGACGTCTATCCGTAGTGCTGTGAAGAGTATTCCTATACCAGAATAAGACTAATGCGATTTTTTTATAGCTTCCACTATGCTTGATTTGACTATACTTTCCTTTCAATGTACGTATACTTCTCTCGACCTGACCGTTAGATTTTGGATGGTATGGCGTTGTACGAATGTGTTTGACCTTGTTGTTGTAACAGAATTGACTAAACTCGCTAGAACAAAATTGTGGCTCATTATCACTAACCAGGATACAGGGTGAGCCGAAACGTGAGAAGGAACCTTCCAATGCATGTATAATAGATACACTTTTAACGTCTTTCGTCGGATATAACTCAATCCATTTAGAATATGAGTCTACCAAGACAAACCACATCATCCCATCTACAGGCCCCACGATATCTATATGTAGACGTGTCCAGGGTGTACCTGTAATGGGGAGAGGATTTAATGGAACCGGTGGGAAGTTTTGTCGAGACTGTTGACATATACTGCAGCTATCCACTAATCTAACTATATCATTGTCTATACCAGGCCACCATACAAACAGCTTTGCAAGAGATTTCATGGCGTTAATACCCGATTGACTTGTGTGAAGATAATTTAAGAAGAACTTGTGTAAACGTGATGGAACTAATATTCTACCTCTAAACACCAGAGTGTAATCCTCAAAGGATATATCATGCCTATTTTCATAAAAAGGGGTTAGTTGTTGATCTATCATACAACTTTTCCCCCATCCTTGCATAAAATATTTTATTACCTGGATCAACAGCGGATCAGATTGTGTTTCTCTTTCTAGATTTAAATTGCTCAATAAGTCATCATTGTTTACCAACTTGATGTTAAATAAGGCCCCCTCTTCCTGTGTATACGATACCTCAGATTGATCTTCAAGTGGTTTTCTTGACAAGTAATCGGCTACGGAGTTTGAATTTCCTTTAATATATTCGATTTTGTATGAATAACCCCCAAGTATCAGAGCCAATCTAATTAACCTTGGAGATAAATTCGTCGGAATGGCTTTCCCTCCACCAAAGATATATTTTAAAGGTCTATGATCACACTTAATAACAAAATACCGGCATGTAAGGTACAGATGAAATTTTTAGACTGCCCAGATATTGCTCAAAGCTTCACGGTCCGTGACTGAGTAGTTCTGTTCAGAAGTAGTTAGAGTTCTTGAGA
>LDMZ01061261.1:0-25283 GCA_001455285.1 Sphaeromyxa zaharoni
AAAAAAAGTTTTGCTTAAATCTACATATTTCATGTAGTTATATCAAACTACCGAAACAGTATAATGCAAGGAAATTTAAATTGTACAAAAGTAAAATCCATGAGAGCTTAAATTAGTTAAACTAATACTGTTTTTTTATCAATTTTTAAAACCTGGTTAAAGACTAAAATTTTATACAGAGTTTGAATTGTTTTAGCGGAACAAGAGTTTTAGAAATTCAACGGAAAATCTATAAAGAAAAAATTGGTCAGATTTGGGCTGACATTTAACGCTTAATTTTATTATTTAAAATTTATAAAAGAGTGTTTTTTATTATAAAAATATATTATTTGGATTACTATATTTAAAAAAGCTCAAAAAAATATTTTAATCTCTATTAAGTTGTTGAAATAGATTAAAGACGCTTATTAGATACATTCAATAAAGATTAATAGGTAAGAATTTCATTTCTGTAGCATTACACAGAAAAAATACATTTAATAAATAGTATTCTAATTATGTTTAAATTATGATGGAAAGCATTAATGATTTTTTATAGGAAATGGAGTTCAAAAATTCTTCAAAGCCACTAAACCATAAAATGTTATATATATATACAAAAATTTATAATATGAACTATCAAAAATAATAGAAAAGTTGAAATAATTTAAATATAGGATTGAATATTACATTTAATAAAAATTTGCTATTAAAAATGTTTGAATTTAAGGATCTTAGGTACTCGAATTAGAACATATGAATTTTGTTACATATGCTATAAAATCCTCTAAAACGCCTCTCATATTTATTATTCTATAATTTATTTTATTAATACATGAAAATACTTACACTAATTTCGATTTTGAATATTAATAAAAAAATAACTAACTGTTTTAAGTTTAATATATTTCTTAATATAGTAATTATATCAGGTTACATATATATATTAAAGAACTATTTAAACCAAGTCACTTGGAATTTAATATTGGCAAGATTACTTCTTAATGGATGTGAATGGTAAGCCACTTTCTGATTTTATTTCAATACGATTGGTATACATCTCTCTGATTTAAAATAATAGAAAATATTTTTTTATTTCGGAAAATTTTCTTTAATAACACTTTATTCAAATAGTGGATGTAAAGCATAGCGGAATTATTTTTAGTTGCGGTATATATTCGTATTGAAGAACTTTTTAAAAAGATGTTATTAAAATTAATAATTGAAAATAAGTATCAAATGATTTTAATATTAATATGAGGAAAATACTTTCGTATGAATATATATACGTACACAGATATATAGTTGAATGTAAACCGTTTTTAGATATTTGAAGCTTTTTATACTCACTTAACATAATTTTGGAAAATTATTAAAAACCAAAGAATGTGACATACCTTTAAAGGTTTTATAGAATTTAAGAATTATTACATTTTAGAAAATACAGCAAAGGAATTAATATATAATTCTTATATATAAATTCTAATTAAATCATATTTTTTATTTGAATATTTCAAAAACTTGACGACAATTGTTAGTAGAATAAATTTTATTAATAATTTAGCCGTAAAAAATTTTTTTTTAATTTAGATATATCCTAAACAATAATTTTAAAGGATAAATGATTTGATTGTAATGTTATTAGAGATTAAAACAGATTTACTGTAATAGTCGCTGGATTTTATAGATTAAAAAAATTTCTTTATTTGATAGAAAATATAATAATAACATGCAATTAATTAGATTTATACGAATTTTTTGTGGATTTCAGTTCATATAATGATAAACCAGGTTTTTAAAAAATATTTGATATACATTAAAATAGATTTGAAAAATAAATACATTTAATTTTGTATGATTGAAAAATGACATATTCCAACAACATATTTTACCAATCATCTAAATTTTAAGAAATTTATGATAAAATATAAGAATAAATACAAAAATTTTGCATCAGATAAATTTTCAATAATTATCTGACTAAAATCCTTAACACATGAAGAGCTATTTATTTTGGAGTATTTGTTAACTTTTTCATGTAAAACTAACAAATGAGGAATCAAAATTATTTAAAACATCGTTAACTTTATTATTTTGATCATAATCTCTAGATCTTCAAATTTAGAAGTAATACTCTAACATTTGATAAATAATCAAAAATGTGACAACAATTTTTGAGTCTTCATTTTATAAAATTAAAAATAATGCTAGAATAATTATAACTCTATATTCTTGTACATTTTTTTTAAACTACGATGTGATACAAGAAGGCAATTACCGACGTGTATCCAACTGGGAAAAAACTCGTAGATATTTCGATTAATAAAATCTTAAATGTTATTTTTAAATAAAAATATATTTAGTTAAAGTAAATTTAATAACTTCCATGACTTTTCTTATGTGTGTTGTGCATCTGATCGATTATTTTTCCTTGATGCAACAATATATTTTCATTTTATAAATTATGAATATTAATATTTTCGCGCATTATAGTATCATGTTTAATGGATTCGGATCTATATTGCAAAAAGATAATTTAATTTTTTCTTTTAATATCTTCATCTTCAAATTAAATTAAATATGAAACCAAAATATCTGGAACTTTTAAAAATGATATTTTTTAGAAAACAATAAAAATATATTTTTTCATTATAATATATTAAAAAAATTACCTGAATTAATCTTTTTATATAATTATTGCAATGTTTTACGATTATTATATTACTCGTAGAATATATCATCAAATTTAAAAAATGTTACTTTCTTTAAATGTAAAATATTTTTAACCTTATAATTTTATATATTTTAGTAATTTGAATATTAATTTATTGCAACCTGAAATTTTTACGGTAGATCGCTTTTGGTGTACTTCTCAGTAAAAATATAGAGAAATCATTTTATGATACTTTTAATGTTTCTATTGGTCTTGTTATTAAGAAAATTTTTTAATTCGATAAAAACACATTTTAAGAGTTTGTGTTGAATATAATTTTTAGAAAATCAAATTACTCTCAATAATATATCAATTATTTTCGGTAATGCTACTAAAAAGTGCCTAACCGAGAAAATTCTCAAGCGCGAATGTAATTCTAAAGAATGGAAAAATTGGATTAATTGTGACACAAAAAACACATTAAAAATAATATATTCATTGATTTATTTTGAATTCATGTTAATATTATTTTGAAAACAATCATATATTCCTTGAAATTAAAATTTTTCTTTAATAAAATTGAAAAAAATCTTGATATTTTCATTGTGTTTAATATAGACAGCATTTATCCCGATTTGTAAGAGCTTAAACTAATCAATATTCTTCAAAAAATTTTTATGTAGTTTTTTATGATTAAACAATTATTTTAATATCAATACATCCAAAAAAGTTTTAATTTTCAAAGATCTTTATTTCATTCTTTCATGCATTTAAATAAAAATAAAAGTAAAGTGTTTAAATTCACTTTTTTCTACCTAACCAAAAAATTCATCCTGTTTATCCGTTAATATAAAATCAAGTATGACATTTTTTAAATATTTTTTTGCTGTTATTACAATCAGTAGTAGTACAGAGTTAATCTTATAAATATTCTATCCTAACAGTTCCTTGTTCGGTATATTTGTAAAAGTTTTTTTCTGTAAATATTATGACGTAGAATAAAAAAAGTTTAATTTGTGGTCTTTTCTATTTATATAGAGATTTTTGCTATTTTTATATCTTGGTTTAAAATTGTATTTTCAATGTGTATTTATTAATAAATTTAGATTAATTAGATTGTTATTTAATTATCAAGATTAAAAAACATGTTCGTATTTTAGAGGTTGTAAATGGATAAGTGTCTAATGGGTTGAATTTTAAGTGTATAAATTATCATGAGTAACTTTATCCAAACACATTTGATGAAAAAGTTTTTGATTTAATTTCTAATTAAGAGTTTTATTTAAATAGATTTTTATTATTTAAGTGATAGATATATTTTTTAAAGCGTATTATTCTGGAACAAAAATGAAAAATTTGGATTTGATATTGTTTTGAAGAAGCATTTTATCCTTTCTAAAATCATCCTTACAATAACATATTATACCTTCAGATTAATAATAGCTAGGGCAGTTAATTTTCATTTGGTTCTTTTTAGTAAGATATATGGATTAAAAAATCTTTGATAATATTAAATCAAAGGAAGTTAACAAAAAAATTTTAAAAAAATATTCGACAAAACTATGGGATCATGTAAAATCAGAAAATGTATGAATACTGTTAACTAACTGGAACTTTTTTTAAGGCTTATATAATCATGTAAATCACACATATTTTCCAAAAAATTTTTAAATTAATAAAAATACCAATTTCACCTGTTGATTTAAAAAAATGTAGGAAATAATTTTTAAAACCAGATATTTTTGAATTCATTGTTGTATAAGATTCTGTGCTTTTTCCTAAAAACTTTAATTGGTATTAATTATTTGTTTAAAGGGTAAATAAGTTTGGCTCTTGATAACTGAGATAGTTTAAATGATATTGTTATTTATACATCTAGATTATTAATAGAGTTATTGAATGATTATTTATGAGCCTTGAAAGAGCATTTACAATAAAATTTTTGACTTGTTTAATTTTGCAATAAAATAAAATAGAATTTTATGAAAAGATATCAAGCGTTAACAAATTTGCATGCTGGAATTTTGATGTCAATATACCTTTTGATGACTGTCAGAACATAGCATAATTTGAGGCATCGACGATTGAAAATATCTTTTTTGATTTTGATGTAATATGCAAGAATATGTCACTTTAAAATATTTTTTCTTCAAATAGCTAAGTTTAAGTAAATGTTTTCATAGTTAAAACCAATAATGGTATGCTTCGTCAGCTTATTTACGTCAATGATCAATATTTTAATAAATTACTTAAATATTGTTTTTATTTCAACAAGTTTAAGAATAAATTAAAAATTTATCAAAAATACTATTAAGCTGATGTTGCTAGAAATGACTTCTGTTAATCCATTGGATTAAGGCTAACTATTTTAAATTTTAAATAATCAAAGGATGGTAAATGAAAGAATTTATGAGCGTTACAGACCCTTTAAATTTATTTTTTTGATTTGGTTCAATAAAAAATATTTTAAAAAATTCAAAAATAAGATAATTTTTAGAATTTTTGATTATCGATCATCTTTTAAATCTTCACGTTAATTAAAATCCCTATTTTATTTACTGTGTCAATTTGAAATAATAAATATTGCTTATTAAAAACTATAAAAATTTTTAATTTGTTTTACATATCAGTTTTTTAATAAAAATGTTGCATTTGAAAAAATGAAGCTACTTTCATGTAATGTAAAATAGGGAATACGTTATCTTGCAGAAAATTACGTTATGATGAGAAAAAAGAACAGATAGATCTCATATTAAGTTCAGTCGAATATCAAGCTAAATTGTTTCATCAAATTCATCACATTTCTTCATGGATTATTTAGTGAATCTAACAGTTCTTATTGGAAGAACTATTTTTTCAATAAAATTTGGATAGGGGCATATGAGGGAGATAGACGATTGTGTTTTGTTTGTGGAAATGTTTACCCTTTTGTGAAGGATAACATTATATGGAAGGTATAGTATTACAAACACTGAAGTAAAAATCAGAGGTTTAAATTTTTGTATTTGAATCCTAATGATGAATTTTTTCGTGTTGAATACGTGTCATGGGATGTTGATTGTGATATTTCCTCTTTGAAGACACCCTGTAATTATAATTTTTTGTCACTTTTATCTTTAGTTTTTAAAATTCTTGATGAGATAATAAGATATGCAAAGAAAAAATATGTGTTTTATATCGGTATGATTAGTTCAACCATCTTTGAATGTATTGCACGGGATTTGGAAAAGAGTGGTTATGTCAATCTAGGATTGATTCCTAAAACCCATTCTTTTGATTCAAAAAGGAACAATATTTTCTATTCGGTAAAAATGCTTAGAATTGCAAAATTAGAGTTTGTAGCATATCTGTTTCCTTAATGAATTAATCAAGGATATTAATATTCACAGATTAACGGATTTCAAAGATATTGGCATATCTCTAGCAAGAAGCTCTCCTGAAGGTTTTAAATTGGTTTTGTAATAGATTTATTTAGATCGTTTTGGATTACTTGATATTCTTTAATTTTCTATGCTTTGATTAAGTAACATTAATATATATAAGATGGAAACAAATTTTTACTATCACAAATATAAAATTTTCGTTCCTCCAAAAATCGGAGAATATTCAAGGGATAGTCGATAATAAAAGTCTAAATATTCGGTATTTTGATTTTTGTGGTATATAAGGAATTTTTACAGTTAAGTCGATAATTTTTATGAAATATGAATTTTGGATTACGATTTCGGCATTCATCAAATCGATTTTAATTTTGATGTCTGTTTTTAAATATGATTCGTTTGCCGATTCATCCATGTAGTTATTTCGGTAACCATGTTGTCATTGGCTCTTTTTCAGAATAAAATTTTTTGAATTACTTAGACATATTTTGACTATTACTTCGATTTGAATTAATATTGATAAATGTTTCGTGTCGAATAATGGTGTTAGCGAAACGTGTATGCTACACAAATAGTGTATTTTATCAAATATTAATATAAAGAAGAACTTTTATTCTTTGAAAGAAATTTTTGTATTAATCCAAATTAAAGTTTGATTCAAACTACAGCTTGCATCTTCAGAGTGGTTTTGTAATAAAACTGCTTAACTCTATATCATACAATATTCAATAGATTCTATTAATTAAGAGGAAATATTATTAACGTTGGGTCAAAATACTCGAAATTGGAGTGTACCTTAGTATTGGATTTATATAAACAAAAGGTTAAGTCAGATGTCATTTCAGTACACAAATTTTATACCTTTAACATAGATTAAAACGAGCTTTGTTTCACGATGAAGAAGGGAAAATATGGGACAGAAAAATTTTTGCTATGAAAGTTCGTGATGAAAACAGATAACTAACTAACTATGGATTATATTGTCGTTCAGCATGATTCCATAATACAGAATGACTCTCTCCTAAATAATTAGTTTTATTAAAACTAACATGACTTGACACTCGTTCACAATGGTGAGTTAATTTAGTTGAAAAAACTTGGGAGACATTCAATACCACAAGGATGTAAACATTCTCATTCAGTGGATAACAAAAAAATTATTTAAGCTGTGTTATGTTCATTTACTAGGACTAAATTACATATTTATGGATTATTCTTTTATGAAAATATACACTAAATGTTCAAATTGTCAAATTATAGAAGCACCTTTGAATTCAACAGAGGGAGTTTAGAATTCAGTTAAATTCATGATATTCTATAAAAAACAGGTATTTTCTGCTAACAAAGGTGGGACTAATGAATAGTTATCGAATTTCACCGTCAAAAATGCCAAAATGATTTATGTAGTGCCATTTTCCTTTTGTTCAGAAGTGTATAATATTATTATTAGCGTTTTTCAAAAATTTTTGTTGTTTTTGAATAAATATATATGGAGCGGTTATAACGACACCGTCCGCCCTAATCTACTCTGTTTATACTATGCGGTTGTTATGTCAATACACTACATATACGTAATCAAAAATTTACGTTCGAATAAAACTGATTCAATTTATTTAGAGATGCGTATAACTGATCTGTTATAATTAAAACAGCAGTATTTCCTATTTATGTTTTTATTTTATCGAATTAAAGGAGCTTTTAAATTTCATCATTACATAAAATTTTATTTAAATTATAATTGGTCAATGCTACGATAATCATTATTAATTGTTGGAATTAGAATGACTCTAAATGAGATTCAAAATTTTTAAAAGGCAGTTTAAGGCTATTTTCACGAGTTTTACTCAGTTAAATGAAAAGTGGGCTCTGATTAAAATAAATATATTTTGAATATAGTATTACAAGTTCAGGCATGTTTATAAGAGTTAAAATATATTTTTTATATCTATAATTGCAGCTACTCAAATTGATTCAAAGTAAATGGAATTATTAACAATATGTACTGGATATCCATTAAGAATATATTTGATTCAACTCATTTTTTCACATAAGTTAGTTATTTTATTCTTTTGTATATTGTTTCCGAAACAAGATCAATTAATTCAAAGATCAGAGTTTATAAAAATTTACACCATTCCTCGATTAGCTCAATATTCTCGATGCATTTCAAATACGGATTATAACCTCATAACCACTTTACTATTATACGAAGGAAAATTTTAATTTCAATATTTACTGGTTAGATAATTTAAAGGACCAACTTATTAAACATTTATTTTATAAAATATGAAACTGATTAATTTAAGACTGAATTTTTAATATTCAGAAAGTTTGACGTTATATATCATTTTTAAAAATAAATTCTTAAAGATAGCAGTTATGAGTATTAACAAGTTCGGTGTAAGCTTAATAGAGATTAAAATTTCTGGAATGAGGAGTAATTCTGATGAAGAATACGTCATAAGATATAGATAACTTAATTTCTAGCAAAATTAATGTAATGAGACTACTTAGTTGACTGGAATGATTATGCAATTGACCCATTCAAATATGATAGGAGTTAGAGATGATCAAATAGAAGTTAGCTGGATTCAAAGTTAGAAATGACGATTAAGATTGTTGAGCTGAATGATGATCAAGAGTAGCAGGTATGGACCAAAGTGTTTTATGTTTGATATTCCTATGTTGTAAAAGATTAATATTTTTTCGTCATCTGATAAAAGAACTTTCTATTTACTCTCAACGAAAAAATATATGGCAAAAATTTTGTAAAATAAACTAAACTGAAAGGTATATATCTATTTCATGTTGGTTATGAAATTACTCCCATGAATTGTGACAGTTTTCTTTATAGTGTCTAGGTATGAAATTATAAAAAAAAAACTGAGTGTGAAAAATTTTTGATAGAGATTACAGCTACTGACAAAAAAATGATTTTGTCAACGGATGATCGGATTATTAAGGTCATAAAAAATTGTTAGAAATGAACCATTTAATGAGTTTATTTCAATATTTTCAGGAATGTTTAAACAAAAACGAAAACGATTTATCAATGAAATGAATATACCTATATGGAATGGTTCTATTTTACACCACCGATGTTCAAATTGAGGTACGCGAGGGACAGCTTATATTATTGTGGCTCTTCCTTTGAAAAAAATTGGAAATTTGAAGAATATTTTTTTATTTAAATGTTAAAAAAGATGGAAATAACTTGTGCCTGGAAACTTGAATATCAATTATGGTTTATTTCGATTCTTCCAACTTATATTTTTGTTTTCTGCAAATATATAGATAATTTCTTATAATATTATTTTGACCTTGTATGATTATTTGACTAAAATTAAAGGGACAACACAAGATGGTGAAAATGGCTGCTTAATTTTTATAATTATTGTTATATTTACTTAAATATAATTTTTTATTAAAATGGGTGTTAATTCAATGCAGCAGGAGTATCATGCACCGGCTGGACTATTATTGGCACTACAATATTACTTGCCAGCCTAACAGTTGTAGAGTATATTCTTAAAAATATATTTTCTATTAGTTTGTATGAAAAATATAAATATATTAGTAATCTGTGAAATTTTTAAATACGATAGCTTTAATATATCATAATAAAGCTGTTTAGTCCAAGTCAGAACATTTATCTCCACTAATTCATGTTTTTCACCATTATAAATAATTTTTCGACTGATGCTAAATTCACAAAGAAAAATTTCCAGGAAAATAAAAGATTAAATATATACAATGGTAACTTGGTATTCGAATAATCTGGTTCTCAATCAGAAAATTTGAGCTAAAAATACTTCCGAATTCGAACAGAAATTCGGCGTTCAAATAAATCGAAAATAGTTGAGTTGAACGAGATTTCACACGCTACAACGAACTGAAACAAACTTGACGACTTCACTTCCTTTTTTCCTCGTACTGTGTTTGGTTTAACTCCTTGCCAAAGTGTTAACAAGCGAAGGCATACGTTTTGTTCGAAAAGTTTTAATAAAAAAACGAACGAATTATGGTCGAATACCGACTTACCCCTGTATTTTTATATGACTTTTACTAATCTACTCTACCCGGTTAAACATGATAAACTTTAAGTGCTCTTGCGAAGATAATTTGTTTTTTTATCTTTAAAAATGTTGCAATAACTTTAATTTTTTCATTTTTGAAAATTATTGACATAAAAAAACTCTTACCTAGTGGGTAAAATGATTTCATTAATTAATTTAGGAATGTTAAAAGTATTGTCAAATGCGTAACTAGGCTCATAGATTTTTTATTCCTCAAAAAATGTTCCTTTAGCCAAATCTGGTAATTGGATGACAAAATTTATTAAATCTCTTTTCTCCAACTGACGATATGAATTTTTGTGGAATTTATATTTATTCATAGTCAGAAAAATTTTTGAAATAATTAAATTTGTATTTGAAGTTTTTATCTCAAGTATGCACCACGACTAAAAGTAATATACCAAAACGTGCTTGATTGTATTTAAGATTTTATAATTTTTCTACAAATACTCGGTATTATTCCTACCCTGATCGACCGGAAAATATTCATAAATCAATTTATTCCTCCTAGAATTCCCCTGTTTCTTGGAAGCATTCAGGAATATCATTATTTTCTTTCATGAATGATTTAATGTTGGTGTCAAGCTAAAATGTATCGCTAGTTCGATAAAATCCGTAACCTATACATTTATATAAAAGTTTAATTTTAGTACTCTTCATGAAATAGCCAATTACGTACATGTTTATTTTAAAATGGCATCTGCATATTAAAACAAAGAATAAAATGTCTTAGCCTGTTTTCTGCTTGAATCCATTAATTTAAATTGAAAAGTAAGAAATTTGCTTCATTCAGTGTAGCTTGAGTCAAGAGAGAAATTTTATATTAAGGGGGATCGAAACCGTCCCATATACTATCGTATGGTTCAAGTGGAGCACGAATGAAACATTCTCCAAACTTGTGTTAATTGAGCTGGGTTAAATGGATCCCTGAGATTCTATGAAACTATTCGATTTTATATAACATGTATATCACGCCAAAGGTTGATAGAAATTTATAGTTCCATCTTACGTCTGATAGATCCAAATGGGAGTCTCTAAGAACAACAAGGTTAAAAGTAACAGTTTTAAGCACTTTTGGTCCAATTAAGGAATGGTATTTGTGAATTTAATTTTGATAACCTTTCTGGGTCCGATTGGTATTCCTAACATAAAAGCTTTGTGTTAAAGAAATAAAAATGAATGCACAAATTGCCTATATTTCGTGAATTAGAATGGTAAATTAAATATATTATTAGATTAATTTCCACTGATAACTGTGCCTTTATGTTAAATTTTTACAAAAATAGATTAAAGAATTAACAGTTGGAGTAGCCTATACTGCCAACGTCCCTGTATTACATTCCACTTATATAAGCTCGCAGTATTTATTGAGTATAATAAAGGATAAAATATTTACATCGTCTCAAATTTTGATTAAAAGTAAAATATTTATATTACCTTAGATCACTTCTCTAGATAGGTGTTATTGGAAGATTATGTAATTTTCATAGATTCATTATTACAATTCAAGAACTAATAAATAACTTTTGGGCTATTTTTAAGATTTAACAGGGCCGCTTTCAAGAACCCTCATCAAATAATCTGTTCGATGTCAATTGTAAAAGGCAATATTAACTTAATTTTATAAAAATGTCCTAATTGAATAAATTAAAGTATAAAAAAATGATTTCATGACAGGGTATCTTGTTAACCAATTTCTGCTTAATGTTTTGTTTGAATTAATAGGATTCAAATTCTCTGCTTCATTGTGATCTTAAATTTTTTAAACATTTTTGAAGGCTTTCACAAATTTCGAGATTTTTACATGAAGAAGTTTATTTGTAAGTATTTCCCTGCCGGAGAAGGGTAGGAATAAGACATAGTATCAAAAAAAATTTTAACGATAAAATACAATTGGGCAAATTCCAGTATAATCATCTCTCCACACCACATTTGAGATTCATTTACCATCAAAACCATACAAAGAATTTCGAGAATATCATTGACTGTGTGTATAGTATAATTACATATTGCCAAACAAAAAATATATAACAATAACTCTTGATTTCTTATAAGATATAATCAATGACAGAAGTCTATACAACTGTTCAGAGATGAAACGTTTAACTGTCAATGCATGCTCGGTGTCCTTGTGGCTTTGATATGGTTTGGAAAAAAGAAACCAGATAAATTGTTGTGAATTTTCTAATTTCCAAAAATCTGAGGAACTATCATAATAAAATATTTTATTGAAAAAATGTTCCATAAAGAATGACAAATTTATTGAAATTAACACTCAACAAAAAAATCTCTCTCATATGATTTCATGAGCTATAAATAATTAGAAATTAAAATAAGAAATCACATTTTTCACTATCAACAGAAATTTTGACAATAATTTATAAATAACAACAAGCAATAAATTTAAATATATACTACTCAAATAATTAACCGAATCAAATATTCAATGGCTTTGAATGTTCCACTAATCGATGTAAACGGATAATATTTTAAAATTCCACATTTTTCTAAATAAATTAAAAATAACTATTTATCACTTGGTTTCTTTAATTTGAAATGCTAATATCCCACCTTTTTTCATGTTGACTTCCCTGTTCATTCAGTTTTTATGATAAATTGCATTAAATCAGTGATGGCGTTTTATTTAATCGATTTGGGTCAACTTCTACGATAATTTCACCCCAGATAATACTCAGAGGTGTTATTGGGACAATTTCTTAACTGATTTTATTAATTTCTTTTTTTCATCAAACTAAAGAATCAAAAATACAAATATATTTCTATGTTTTCGCTTAGTAGATACTTAACCTCAGAAAAATAGTTTAATTATTAATCAAACATCTTCAACTTAATATCCAGCATTGATAAATTAAAATTGGGCCCTTGATTTTAACAAAACAAAGAGGTAACAAATACTTCACCTTCTTTAAGCTTAGTAGGCACTTATTAAATCTCAAATAAACAGTGTTATTACTCGAAACGCTTCCAGAGTAAATAAATAATCTCACAAAACATCAAAAAATGAATGATGAATTTAACTCGAAACTTTAATGGAAATAACTACAATTACAGAACAAGGCATTTTTATAATATGTTTTATTTGACATAATAATTGTAAATATGTTTTGAATAATTTATCTGAATAACAGCTTATATTAAAATATACTCTTTAAATATTTCATCTAATCTGGTTTAAAGAATAGAAAAATATCTTTAATAATTCAATTAAGATAAATTTTGAACAATTATCAAAAGTAAAAAATTCCTCTATGTTCGAGTAATCAACCATAAATTTAGTGCATAAACAGTTATCATCTCTTAACTTGTAATTATATATTTAGAGCAAAAAAATTGCTAGTTGGCTTAGTAGTTACTTAATTGATGAATTTATTTAAACAAATATATAATTATGGACTCGCAAGGTTATGTTGAACCAACAGGTGAGAAAAGGTACAAAAGCAAGTCTATGAGAGTAAGCTTGCGTTTTAATAACTAAATTGTAGTTAAATTTTGTTATAATCTAAATTTTTATCAATTGTATATTTTTTATTTAAGCACTATAAGTACGTTTTGAAAAATTCATCGAATCAATATTTATACATATTTTAAAAAATTTATACCTTTACATTCATTCTATACCATTTTTTATAAAAAAAAGTATACTACGTGATATTGTATAATTTCAAAATCTTTTTGTGAGAAATAGCTAACAATAATAAACGAGATCAACATTTTCCAAATAAACCAATTCTGAAAAATCTATCTTCTATGAGGTAGTTTATAAAATTATTTCTCAATTCTAATAGAAAAATACAAAATATAATTTTTATGAACAAAAAATAATGTAGTTAACATTATATGGACAAATATCGTGTGATCTATATCCGGACATTCGTGTTAAACAGTATTGTATTTAAGATTAATTCCGTTAATTTTTTATTTTTCTAAGCTATGGAGGAAAAAACCTTTACCTGCCCATTATGTTTTTAGAGGCGGTTCAGTTTGATGGGTCTTACCTCAAGCCCACTTTCGCGTCAGGTTAGGCACCAGCCAGAGCTTCCCAGCGCTCTTGGCAGGCAGCGTAGGATTTTCACCTACTAAAACAACCCCCATTACCTACCCTTATACTAGGGCTACGCTACCTTATCAGGTCTTCGTTCTCTTGAAGATTAATTACATTAATATATTTTTTATTCATAGTAATCAAAAGCATTAATATCAATTTAAAAATGCATATCAGTCTTATTATTAGTAATTTGAATTAAAGTAGTCAATAACCTTATTGAAATATCTAGTTTGTCATTTTTATATAACAACACAACTAGAAAAACCTAATCATTTTCTTCTATTTTCTCATTGAATACATGAAAAATATATTTTAAAAGTAAAATTTCATTTATAGCTAACAAGTTAGTTCCTACGAGAAGGCACAATAATCTATATCATAGCCTATAAGTTATGATAAAATTTACAAAACTAAAACTTCACGCATAGCATCCCCAATTTTTGCAGGAGAATCAACAACAATGGCGCCAGCTGCTTTTAGTGCTTCAATCTAGTAAAATATAATATATATAATAGAATAATCACCTTGTGCTCTGCTCCACCTTTACCTCCAGAAATGATTGCTCCAGCATGACCTATAAGAAGGCATTATCAAATTTAAAGTTATAATGCCCATTCTCCTACCAGGTGGAGCGGACCTTCCAGCAATGAAAGAAACTACTGGTTTTGGATTTGATGAGCTAAAATTATGTTCTTTAAGGTACTCAGCAGCCTGTTCCTCAGATTCTCCACCGATCTCCCCAATTAATACAATACCTAAGTTTGATAATCTAAAAGGTATTATAACCAACCCTTTGTTTCTGTATCATTTATAAAAACATCTAGAGCATCAATGAAGTTTGTACCATTAAAAGGGTCTCCTCCAATTCCAAAAACGTAGCTCTGTCCTAATTTTTGTTGTGTCGTTTGATGCACTGCTTCGTAGCTTAAAGTTCCTGACCTGGAAACGATTCCAATACTACCAGGGGTATGAATGTAGCCAGGCATTATACCAATCTTACACTCACCAGGCTAATAACTTTGTTAATAACTACCAGAAAGAAGCACTCTTATCAATCCTGGACAGTTAGGACCTAACAAACGCGATTTATCCTGCTTCCCAAGTCTATCTCGAAGCTTAATAATGTATATAGTAGTCCTTTCAAATTTTTGTTGAATAAGAACAAATTAAAATTTTTGACTATCAAAAGATTATAATAAATTTTTTTAATAGTAAGATACAAAAATCCCTATGTTTCATAAGTTAATAGTTTAAAAATGTTAGTTATCATTAATTTATACTTTTTAAAGTTTTGATAAAACGATATCGAATCTGTGATATTTATTTTAAATATCATTGCAAAACAAAAGTAGCGTATGTATAACAAAAACCAATACACATTTATTGCAAATTGTGACACTGTCTTATATTCAAATGCAAATAATTTCAGATGGCTTCTTATCTCATTACATAACTTAGGTTCTGAGAAAACATTAATAATAATTCTTTTCATTGATTTGCTTTTTCCATAGTCAATATTTTTAGCATTTATTAATACTAAAACGATTACTGCATATTTTAGGTTTTAGGAAAATAACATTAAATTCATCGCTATGACTTGATGAAATGTTCTAAAAATTGATTAGTTTTTAAAGGACAGAAACCTAAGGGCTCTAATGCCCTTACCCTTATACTCTTTTATTCTAAAATAATATGAAACACAATATGTGGTAATTTTTACAAAATTAAACTTAATGGCTACCAAAATATAAATCCAAAATTTAAATCATGTAATACAAAACAGCAATTAGGAGAAATATTTAACTTTTTTGTAAAAACCTAAATTTTTTAAGCGCTTGTGTTTTAGTAACTTAAAACGACCGATTTTCACGTTCCTACATGCTTTTTTAAGTAAAAAATAATGCAAAATTTTTCATATCAGCTAAAATAGAATCTTGAAAAAATACGCAGCCTAGAAATACAATAAAAATTTTATGATGTTAAAAAAAAGTAATTTCCAAAACCTGGGGTCTATCAAATAAATTGAAGTCATAGAAAATATATATCACAAAAATGAATAACAATAAGTGAGATGTAGCCTGTGTTAGAAGGTAGTATTTTAACCACAAAATATTCAGAGATTAAATTTAAAGATGTTCTTATAATACACTATCTGATATAATTCGATCGAGTAATTTCAATGTTTCCTCAATCATTGATAGTTTCCTAATTACATAATGATGTTTTGACACCATCATCGATTGAGTACCTATACTAACGATATGTTGTTTCGCATATATCAATTTATACACAAAATTACACAGAATATTTTAAAAATAACTTCCAGCACTTACGATAATGATTAGAAGAATCATAAATGCATATTTTATCTATAATAAAAGCTCAGCAACTTTAATATTTTCAAAATATACCGAATTCACGGTTTTTAAAGGTTTAAAAAGTTCACAAGTTAAATATTTTCCCCTTCAGAGCTTTACGAATTGGTTAACCTATGCAGCAGATGATTGTTAAAATAAAGAAGCTTTTAAAGAAATTTTAAGCTGCAAAGGGCAGCAGTGGTAAGAAAAATTAACATATATACAGCGACATAATCGCGAAGTAAATTATAATATCTAATTTATGTATTAAACTCAAGGAAAAGCTAACATTTTGACATATTGTATATTTTAACTAAAAATCAAGAATAACTAATTTTTGTGTAAAAATTTATATTATTTTATCTTGTTCAAAAATACAATCGAATATCACTATCTCAATGAAATTCGTTTGATCAAAAGGAAATTGATTATGAGTTCATTTATAATAGATAAACTTAATATGTATATATATATATATATATATAGAATAGAAGAATTTGAGACTTCAAAATAAGTTAGGGGGTAAGAAATATTTCCTATAACATTTTTTTATGTAAATTTTAAGAATAGGAATTTGACTACTGAAGATACTTTTGGTCAAAATCTTTTCACATAATAATTTTTAAAATACATAAAAATGTGTATAGGCGTAATCTTTAACAATTATGAAACCGATTTTTCAATATGAAAAATTTTAATAAAAGGTGAAGAGTAAAGAACTAATGCTCTGCTTTCTTGTACTATTTTATTGTAAAAGATCAAAATGCGGATAGCTCAAATCCCAGAGTTATCCTTTCAACATCCTTTTGTCCATCTATGGGAATAATTTACAAATCATGGTTGATATTAAAAAATAAGCTCTAAACACAATTTTTTAAACCCTATTAATATAAAGTTCTAAAAAGGCAAAAAGAAAAAATATTTTTCTCATTTAATTATTGTTTAAAGGTTCTCTGCAAAAAAACTGTAACATCACAAATACTTTAACCTGATATAATTTAAGATGAAAGCTTTTAAATAATGGTTTCAAGTATCCTTAAAATAATCTTGGTTTCATTCAGAATTGAATTTTCTTAATATTTATCGATACAAAAAATATAAAAGACATTTATCATTATATTGAAAACTCTAATCGCAAAAATTTTCGTTTCATAAAAAAATAACAGGGGGATGACATTAAAATCTCCTTTTTTAATAAAATTTGTTAAAAAAAAGCTATTTTTGAACAGCAAAAAAAAACAAATAAGATATGGCATGCTGCATAACCTGGGGTTTCAAGTGAAATCTGAATTCATAGAAAATATATAGAACAAGAGGATTAATAAGGCACGTCGGCAGAGTAATTTAAGATCCTCCTAGTTCAAGTAGGGAATTTCGTTAAACTCCCATTTCTACTATTAGTACAATTTAAAGTTAAGCCAGATAAGCAGCATTAATTTAAATGCGAATGAATCTCATTAAAATACCTTGAGCATATCCAGCTGGGGGATACCTTCTGTTATAGCGATTATAAGTGGTATTTCAGCGTCAATAGCCTCATTGATTGCTTCGGCAGCTCCAGCAGGTGGCACGTAGATGACCGTAGCAGTACACCCGGTGGCATTTTTGGCCTGTACAAATTACTGAAGTAAAACTAGAAAATTAACTTCCAGTACACTCTTAAAGACTGGCAAGCCAAGGTGCGTGGTTCCGGCTTTCCTTGGCGAGACACCTCCCACCATTTGGGTTCCGTATTCAATGGCTTGTTGGCTATGGAAGGTACCCTAGATAGAATATATTAAATCGCTCAACAAATTAACTTGTTTTCCCGTAAATCCTTGACAAATAACTTTGGTATCTTTATTAATTTTTAGGAAACTCCGTGTATTTTCGTATATAGATTTAGATTCATAACGACGAAAATCTTGAAAATGGTAAGGCCAAAAAGATAACTTTTAGCAACCTTTTATAATCCTGGAAATTCTCATAACACGGAGCATCCTTAAACGATGTACTGCGCCCGCGTATATTTGATTTTAGTTTGAACTCATTTACGTTAGGATTCAGGCAGTGATTCGCCAACTTTTGCGATGCGGTACCAGAATTTAGAAGAATTTTCGCCTCTGTCTTCATTTATTTTTTGTTGTCACTTTATTTGTCCCCATTTGTCAATCACAAGTGTTTTCCATCATCCGAAAATATTTGTATAATATTACGCATTTCATTTCAGAATAAGATATTCAAACTGGTAGAACTTTACTTTTAGAGGAAAATTTTTAAATTGTACTTATCACCCATGTGAAGTACAGGATATTAGCCTTTCTCTGTTAAGAATGTCTTAGCCATTTACATGGCACACGTGACATGTGTTTTCTCGAAATTCATCTACTTTTGTTGCCATTATTGAGTGTTCTGATATACAGATTGTGTAATGTTGTACATCAGTTGTAAGAAGACTAGTTTATCTGGGTTCGAAGTGGCATTGGAGTACATTCGACATGATTAAATCTTCCCCTATAGTGATCAAAAGTCTTGCTGTTTTAGTAATACCGTAGGCTAAAAAATAAAGGACAGCCATTTTAAATAATCATAACAAAATATTGATAAAATACTTTTAGTTCTAATGTGAAGTATTGATCAAATATAAAATTTTCCTTGAATCTCACAAAAATAGAAGTGAAGCACGGGTGAATAAACAAAACCTTCATTGATAGCTTATATCATAAATAATTTTATGAAGCTAAACTTTAACCAAATTACCTAAATGATAAGGGATTTAAAATGTTACAGATATTAATTATTCTTATAAACACTTATTTGTATCTGAGGTACTCTACCGGGTATTTCCCTCTGGAAACGTAATTGACGAACAGTGACTTCGAAATGTCACTGCCCAGGTTTTTTGTCCTTTTCCATTTATATATTAATCAACTGATAAAAAAAACTCTCACTAATAACTATAGTTATATGTTCTATAACTACTTCGCCGCCCGTCCCATTAGTGGGTGTGACGCAATTAAATGCGGTGGCAACACAGTATCTTTAGCTTTTAGAGCACGAATCGAGAGTTAGTCAAAATCAGAATAGAAAAGGTTTTAAATTCCTTAGAAAAATCTTTAGTAATTTTTGATATTAATATCATGTTATTTAAAAATTAACGTTGTATTTTCTTAATGTGAATGAATTTTTTTAACGTTTTAGACGTTACAGATGTGTTTCAGTTGTTTCATTATCTTTCGCGTTCTGAATTAAAGATATATGCTTTACATGTCTAAATTCCTTGATGCTTCTATCCTCCTACCTCTCACGTTTTAATTATTAATAATGTTTTCAACGGCCTATACTTTTAAATCGGCTTTGACAGCAGGTTAAATCTTCTGGATATATATTTATATCGGGTTATAGGGAGATAATGTTAGTTTAGAATGAATCAAAAATACAGTTAGTATTGTAATATATTTAGATGATATGTGACATGAAGCTATATTAAATCCTTAAAGCAACATTTTTTCATAGATTTTATTACTCTCAATCTTTCTTTTACTCAGTGCTTTCCACAGGTTTTATGGAAATGTTACTCTGTATTTCATAACAAATAAATCCTTTTCAGGTTAAGAGAATTATTACTGGATTTTATTGCATTTCATAATGTAACCAAAGAAAACGTCCTTGAGAGCAAAGGGTAAGATACCAAGATTTGTGCCCTCTATAAATATAATTTAGGTTCTAAGATCAAAATTCTAACAACCAAATGGCATAAGCCTAACTCCTATTATTTATAGCTTAATTTTTTACATCTTCAGATTAATTTTAAAGGTCATTTAGGTCGTATGTAACTTAATCCAGATAGTTTCTTATATATTACTTTCAGACTAAAAGGCTCAATTCGGCTTAAGAAAATTTAACCGTAAAACCTTTAAGACAAATGTTTTGTTTTACTCTATTTATCATTATATTTTTTGGACAAAACAGATGTTCGGATTAAAATTTGATGATTATAAGTAGTCGTATAGAGGATCCTTAATATATAATATTTTTAGTATTTTGCACCTCGTGTTGCTATGAATCCGAAGGAAGACTAAGCACGGATTTTATCAGTTTTTCGTTCCCTTCCCCTGGGTTCGATAGGTTACTAGTATTTTGATTCAAACATTTCAAGCCTATTTTTTTCAACACGAACCAACTTCAATTGCAAAGCAAAATTTAACTTTTTTCGTGTTAATCCTGATTTAGATATAATACGATCTAAGTTCATAAGAAATAATGTCAAATTTATTGAAGAATTATATTTAATAACATCATCGGATATATTAAGGTGGAAATATCGTTTAATATTAACAATCGCAACATTTGTCGTCTTTGAATAACACCTATCCCGATTTTTACCTGCTTATTTACAATGAAACTTTCTTATAATGAATTTAAGATGAAAAATTACAATTTAAAAGAGATGATTTATCATTATAGGTATACAAAAATTTTGAAATTAAAAATGAGGCATTTTTATAAACGAGAATTATTAAGAAATTGTAGGTTTTTTTCAATTTAAAAGTTGTATTTTCTTCTAGTAATTTTTAACTTATAAGTTATAATATTCTTTTGGACTTCTATTGTTCTTGTGATTTTTATGGATAGTTTTTTGTGAAAATCTTCCTTCAAGAGGAGAGTAAGAATAAGTCATAACATCTAAATGAAATACAATAAAGTGTGTTCTGATGTAATCCTTATAGACCAGTCGTATCTCCGACTTATTTATCGTTGGAAAAATATGAAGTTTTATGAAAATATATTAAATATTTCAATTAAAACTTTTAAGGAGTGGTATTTTATGATAATTTTTTATTTCTTTGTTTCTGAGGTTAATGTTACATATAAGCCATATATTGGCAAAATCGTTTAAAAAATCGCTACTTTTTCGATGTCATCATTGTGTATTGCTGTTGGAACAATTTAGATTGTAACAGAATAAAGGGAATATGGAATTAAATCTATCTCATACGAAAAAATACGAAATATTTATAGTCCTATATCGAAGGAGCAATACGAAGTGATGGCGTCATCAATTATTTGTTATTTCCTTCATCAGTTCGTTTTAGTGTGTTAACAATAGTTTTAGCTTCGACATGGCAATCTTCATCTGTATTGTATTTCTAGATCTATGTTTTATTTAATAATCAAAGTTATTTTTTCACGAATCAATTACATGGATATTTTTTAGATAATTACAGTAATTAGAAACGATTATTTTTGTATATACATTCTTTTATTACATTTTTTATCAATTCAGAATAAGAAGTATTTGTAGTTGTGGTGCCACATAACGATAATTGGCACCAGTTGCCTAAAAGCAATGATGTTGGGGCGCCAAAGACAAGGGCGTTCCCTATATAATCCCAGGGGCGTGGCTCAAATATTTAAACTAACTAATCGCCTCTGGGCGCGAATATATATTTTTATTTTCGTAGAATTTATTTAGTTTATAAATACACTTTTGATTTTTAAAAGAGTTGAATAATTTGATGACGGAAAGGCCAAGTAAAACTGATGCAAGGAGACTGGTGCCCACCTCAACAGTAAGTCCCTCCTCACGGTTCATATTCCCACCGGGGGATGCTCTAGAGGGTACCTCAGTAATATACATTAAGATGTAATTGAAGTGTACAAAGTGATGTAGAGTTTCTGAATAAAATTTAAAAGTAACATATCAAGAATAACTTTCTGTTTTGCTAGCTAAGCGCAGTGATTAAATAATAAGACCAAACCAAAGGTTGGTTCATTAATATACATGTTTTAGTCTAGTTGGTAGCTGAAATAGGTAAAGATCCTTGTCGATAAAAACTTTTTAAAATTTTATCTTTTAAAAATTGTAACACCATATACAAAATAAAAAACATTCCCGATAATAATATGAGCGTTCTTACTGATATAAAAGAATTATTTCAGAAATCCATTTGTATACTGTTTCATTTTTTACATTAAAAAAATCGTTGAAAATTTTTTTGACCTTTTTAAAGATAAACATAATGTTAAGATACTCTAAGAGTTTCACTGAAATGACTAATTAAACGAGGTCTATTAACCATAAATATTCTGTTTTATGGATTAGAAAATGCTCTTATACAATTTTTGATAGCGCCCATTCTATTTTCTCAAAGTATTAATTTACTAAATTTGCTAACGCTGTCTTTCTATGATTCTTATTTTTGACGTTATTTTATTGATAAATCATAAAAACTGTCACAAATAATTGTTTGGTATTATTTTCCCTAAACTAAATGTCGTTTAGCAAATTTCAAAAACCAAAATACTTATGATATTAAATATGTATAAATGTACTCCTAAAATAAAAAAATCCAATTCGTAATATTTATGTTTTCAATACTTTCTGTTGCGTATAATTCTCAGTCTATAACAACTTGAACAAATTTGATTATTTATTTTATTATTGGCTGTTAAGATATTTTATTGCAATTCTGCATATTTCATCGACCTTTGGCAGTTACCTATGTTTTAAACTGAAATGATGTTTTTTACCGCATATACTCTCATATAATCCGACATCCTGATTTTAGCACTGTATTTTGTACTTCTAAACTCGTCTTATATGTGAGTATATATACGGTTATTGAATTTAGGAATCGGTTATTTGTGAGATAAAAACTTAATATATAGACCTCCATACAGAATAACAACTTAAATTTTATTTCCTAGGAATGTGATATTTTCCATTGTTCCAATAATGCTATTGTTACCTTTATTGCATATTGGCAAAAATAATTCCATCAAGAATTTATAAAAATTTGATTATTATGCGGCCGGTTTGGGACATTTAAGTATATTAATCCATGAAACTATATTGCAGAGCAGAAGAAAATTTTGAATTCATTTTAGGGAATAAATTTTACAGATCGGGTTCAGGACATGGGTTTCCAAACCATAAAAATATTTTTACATGAAAATCATGTACATCCAAGTATATTATCTGTTCTCTCTGCTATGTATATCGGACACGTAGACAAAACATGCGTAGTAAGTTAGTTAGCGAGTTTTCAATACATAACACCTGTAGTGTAAGATCAAAAGGGGTGCGTCCACGTCTGTCCGTCCGCCTAATTAACTATGTAATTAACTAGAGCCATTAATTAAATACGCTTCACTACTCCCCTCCTCCCTTATGAGTCATTAAATAATCCTCATATGGGAGCCTAGGGGTTCTTCTAATTTTCTGAGATCGCCTTAAGCCACTGTCCACACTTGATAGTTCATTAGTACCTATCGCTGTCCCGCTTTAATTCGAGTTCTCTACTGTATGTGGGCTGCTACATACACTAGTGTCCTTTCTCAGTTGATCATCATGCTTTTTTGTAATCTTATTACCATCATCAATGTCATAAGTTTATTCTTCGTTCCTTCCTTCAATAGTACCCTTACGGTATCCGGGTACCAACTCGTTGCGAATCCAAACGTTTTCACCTTTTTCAAAGGATCTATCACTGCATCTTCTGTCATATTTATTTTTTTGATGAATAGAATTAAACTCCATCTTTCTTGTTACACCACATTTTAATAGGCTAATAACATTTCGGGCGGAATATCTTATCATAAGATCTGTTGGACGTCTATCCGTAGTGCTGTGAAGAGTATTCCTATACCAGAATAAGACTAATGCGATTTTTTTATAGCTTCCACTATGCTTGATTTGACTATACTTTCCTTTCAATGTACGTATACTTCTCTCGACCTGACCGTTAGATTTTGGATGGTATGGCGTTGTACGAATGTGTTTGACCTTGTTGTTGTAACAGAATTGACTAAACTCGCTAGAACAAAATTGTGGCTCATTATCACTAACCAGGATACAGGGTGAGCCGAAACGTGAGAAGGAACCTTCCAATGCATGTATAATAGATACACTTTTAACGTCTTTCGTCGGATATAACTCAATCCATTTAGAATATGAGTCTACCAAGACAAACCACATCATCCCATCTACAGGCCCCACGATATCTATATGTAGACGTGTCCAGGGTGTACCTGTAATGGGGAGAGGATTTAATGGAACCGGTGGGAAGTTTTGTCGAGACTGTTGACATATACTGCAGCTATCCACTAATCTAACTATATCATTGTCTATACCAGGCCACCATACAAACAGCTTTGCAAGAGATTTCATGGCGTTAATACCCGATTGACTTGTGTGAAGATAATTTAAGAAGAACTTGTGTAAACGTGATGGAACTAATATTCTACCTCTAAACACCAGAGTGTAATCCTCAAAGGATATATCATGCCTATTTTCATAAAAAGGGGTTAGTTGTTGATCTATCATACAACTTTTCCCCCATCCTTGCATAAAATATTTTATTACCTGGATCAACAGCGGATCAGATTGTGTTTCTCTTTCTAGATTTAAATTGCTCAATAAGTCATCATTGTTTACCAACTTGATGTTAAATAAGGCCCCCTCTTCCTGTGTATACGATACCTCAGATTGATCTTCAAGTGGTTTTCTTGACAAGTAATCGGCTACGGAGTTTGAATTTCCTTTAATATATTCGATTTTGTATGAATAACCCCCAAGTATCAGAGCCAATCTAATTAACCTTGGAGATAAATTCGTCGGAATGGCTTTCCCTCCACCAAAGATATATTTTAAAGGTCTATGATCACACTTAATAACAAAATACCGGCATGTAAGGTACAGATGAAATTTTTAGACTGCCCAGATATTGCTCAAAGCTTCACGGTCCGTGACTGAGTAGTTCTGTTCAGAAGTAGTTAGAGTTCTTGAGA
>LDMZ01061273.1:0-10683 GCA_001455285.1 Sphaeromyxa zaharoni
ACATCATGGTTCTTCACAAAATTGCATGTAGGTGTGTTGTATTTGTTTCTCCACATCAGTATCTTTAACCATATATGACCCGTATTCCAGCTAACTACGGAATATCCATCCAAAGTTTTGTAATTGCATTTAATTGTTAGGTGCGTTGCAGTAATATGAATATAGTGACTATTCGTTTAACGTATAACTGACTTTTTCATCGATTAAGGCAGTAAATGAAAATATATTGAGTATATTCTTGGGAAGTCACTTGGTAACTTGGAAGTTGCCAAGTAATAGTTAAGGGCTGAGTATCGTACAACCGGTGCACGATACTCAAACACCTGATATAAAGACGCCATGAATATTTTAAGATAATATGAAACAACTAGTCTAGTTGTCAATAAAGAGTTCACCAATACCTCCGCACCGCCTCGTGTAGCTCCTTTTAATGGTTCGTCGAGGACTCACGTGAGTTTACGACAATATTAATCATTCAAAATTGTTTCTGATTTAAGATATAGAATTAATTATGTTTATCTATCTCGTCACCAAATATTTAAGAGCCTGATGATTATAGTTTTACTTTATTCTAACGAATACTGAAATATTGTTATAAATGATTCACTTATTTCTTTTAACTTGATATATCATGACATATTAAAAATTTTGTTTTATTTTAATTATTAGATTTACAATAATATTTGATAAGTTGATTAAATTAAATTATTGTATTTAAAATTACATATTTTACTTCTTATTCATGCACAATGTCATTAAAGTTGTTGATAATAAATGTAATAAACTTTACTGGAATTAGAAAACTCACCATTACAGTAGAGAATTGGGCTTTTTTAATTGTTTGATATTAAAAATTTAGTTTGTCAAATTTTTCAATATCCAATAATGAACCGAAAATAATTCCATACTCATACACAATATATGTATCTATTTATTACAATGTTAAATACTTTTTATAAGTCAAAGTATGATAATGGAGCCTGTATACCTTAATATTGATTTCTTGAGTTTAGTTTTCAAAAAAAATTTAGAAACTTTAAAGCCTATTTAGGTCATATAAATACTTCTTTATCTCTGTAAATAATGATATATTTGCACGTTAGTGCATATATATGATGATACGTGTTGAGGTGATCACATAAAAATATTTTACGTATTTTCAAAATTTTTGAGCAGAACTGAGTCGTACCGGTGGATTAGAGTTTCATTGAATACTGAGATCGGAATAATTTTAAAATTTTTTAAATTATTCCTTAATATTTATTTTCATTTTTATATCACGTATGATGAACAGTATCTCTGAAGTTAAGCAAAGATCTCTGTCAAACTTTTTAAAAATTTGAACCCTATCCGGTAGATTTTTCTTATATATAATCTTTCCTATGCATAACTTTATTTCGGTGTTTCTAATTTAAAAAAATCATTGAATCGTTTTGTGGGGTTACGAGTTCACTCAAAACAGGAATTTAATTCTTCCCAACATTTTTTAAGAGGTAAATTTCGTTATATTTTTGAATTGTTGATTTATGTACTGACAGTGTTTGAAGATACTATATAAAAGACTAACTAGGCATTAAATGTGTGAAACTTCTACAAAAATTAACCCACTTACATTCCAACATTTTTTGTCAGAAAACCAGGCCATAGAATCATCGTTTTCGCCTATAAAAATAAAAAGTCCTGCCTATTGTAATTGTTGTGTTTAATACTAAATCTTCGAGATCCAGTGTCATAACTTAGATTCCTTTATTTCAAAAAATTAACCATCCCGTTCATTTAATAATGACAAATAAATTAAGCATGTTTATCCTGTAACGCACCTAATTAGTTTCACAAACATTACTATTTCCCTAAAAAATATTTAGGAGTCAGAAAATGGGTCAATAAATAAAGAATGTAGCTTTTACGTTGGTGGTTTCTTTATACCAAATATTTGGATTTTAAAAACTAGATGCAGCTGGTAGATTAAGAAATTGGAAACCTGGAGCTAAAGCCGATTTCTCTTCGTCTGATAAAACGGTATTTTATAATTTTTACTCATATGTATGTTAGTTTGCAAAACAAATCGGAATTAAATTTTTTACTCCAGAAGAATATTTCAATAAATAAAATAATTGTTTATAGTTTTGTTTTTATTCAACTAGATCAATATAATGATGTTCGGACTCTTCATATTTTTGGCCTATTTCATTATTTTCGGCAAAATGCTTCGGGTGATGATACTCACCTGCTGGGATCGCATATTCCGAGTAAAAGTATCGGTCAAAATAATCTTCAAGCTGCTTCTTCATATCTAACCCAGATGGGGTATTAGACACAAGATTAAAGCCTACTCCTGCAGTGCTTAAGAAATAGTCTGGAAGTATGTTGTTTGTACCGATCCACGCTCCGCATTCACCGATCACCATCTTACTGTGATATAAACGAGTAAAGGGAATCGTCTCCTGGATTGGTGGCACATCCATCATATTCTTATAAAAAAATAAACTATGTTAAAGGAGATACTTACAGCTTTAATAATATCATATCCATTAAGGCTTTCCATTTGCAGCCTAACTTTCCTTCCCGTTGCACCATAATGAGCTTTCTTGTCGTCGCACATTACTAATATCTTAACTTTTCTTTTTACTGCAGCCTCACGTAGTGCGTAATCTATATCTACCAAAGATTTAGTCAGCTAAATTTCATGATAAAACATTGTATGGGATAACCTGATCGTAAAACGATTGGAAAGACATTTGCATTGCACATATCCTTACGGTGCCTATCTTTGTATCGTTGATAACCTTTAGAACTGCATCAAGGTCGTACATTCTTCCTGATGTACAGAACTGTCGTGGCGAAACACTGAAGAAACCACGTACACACGATTGTTTAAACAACAATGGATTATCTAAAACATGCTATAATACTCCGTGTAATAATGTTACATTCTACGAAGTTTAAAACAAATCAATATTAATATATTAGATACAATTGGAATAAAAATTAATAAAATGTAAAAAGATTTTCATACCTGCAGATATACTTGTTTCGAATGAATCTGGCCAGATTTTTGGACATGGCTTTCCTTCATAGGAACAGTGCCAATACATATCAAAGATCTTTTGCAAATCACCACATGCAATTTCAGTATTCCTTCCAACAACTCCAATTTCGGCAACCTGGGTGTATGATGCCCAACCAGAATTAGCACTTCCAAGATAGAAGTTTTTCCTATCGAAGATCCAGAATTTCGAATGTTGTATTCCTCCCCCAGAGGTACTTATCTTAGACATATCAAGATATCCTATTTGTATATTTTCAGGGCATTCGTTCTGAAAAGTTTTGGCTTCGTCCTGTTTAAAAATAGGGGACACTGAGGTTATTGCAACTCTTATTTTAACACCTAAAATTATAACGCATTAATTCAACTCAACAGCCCAAAATTACAAACCAAGATATTGATGAAAAAAACTGTTAATTAATTCATGATTGGCTTTAAGTTAATCAAAATACAAATATGAGTACGTACATGCGATACGTTTGAAAAAAGAGTTTTCTGTCATTCCCAACGTAGTCAACAGAAACTACTCAAATTAACCACAGTTATCATTATACCAATAAAATATTATTTGAATAATTTCTATGTTCAAATATAAATACAAACATACGAAGGAAAATTTCCGGAATTCGCTATTAAATCGTTCAACAGTCGAGAGCATGATACACTATGTTTAAAGAATGTTTGATGAAAGCTTGTTTTAACTAAATTTTTGTAAAAATAAGATACTTAAAATATTTTTAACTTTTTTCTAAATTTTTTATGTAATTTTGAGTCTTTAAGATAACTTTTAATAATGAAAGGCCCTATTCCTTGTATATAATTATCATATTAACTATTATTTTTAGCTTGGATTAATAAACGTAGTTTAATGTTTGTTAATTAAAATCAATATGATTTTACTAACACTTTCGGAGAATTTACAATGTTAATATTAATATTTTTAGTGTAACGAAGAGATTTTTTATCCGTTAGTTATGTATTCCAGATATTAGCGTAAAAATTAATATTTTCATATGAGTAACGAGGACAAACCCAGTGCTGTTAAGAGCTTAAATATTACTGTTCAAAGACCATATAAATTATCCTAAAATGAATAAATTTCTAAAAGTTTGTGAAACTACAACCTAACAAAAAATATAC
The DNA here is from genome assembly GCA_001455285.1 of Sphaeromyxa zaharoni. Classification (NCBI taxonomy): domain Eukaryota; kingdom Metazoa; phylum Cnidaria; class Myxozoa; order Bivalvulida; family Sphaeromyxidae; genus Sphaeromyxa; species Sphaeromyxa zaharoni. The sequence continues at coordinate 4,187 of LDMZ01061273.1, forward strand.
CTTCAAAAATATTTCAAGGTAGAGCTTTAATGTAAATAAATATGCTAAGATAAATATAGGTCGCATAAAAGGGGTGATTTGGTTAGAAATAAACAAAGGTTTTATATTTTCTGAAAAAATATCGTTTAAGCAAAATAATTGGGTGTTAAGATAAATTTCACTAAGATTATAAAATTTGTAAACAAGTGGGCATAAATCACTTTTATAAACTTATTTTATAGCATCAAGCCAGGATTAGATATAAATAGACACCCTATAAAAAAACATCATTTTGTTGACGGAATACACCTACTTATGTACCTAAATTCAAATAAAAATGTGTAAAAATTAAAATGGTCGCTTTCATGAAAAAATCCGGATTTATAACTGTTATGCGACTTATATTTTAAATTTAACATAAAAGAACGAGTGATGAAATAAAAATGATAAAACCATAAAACAAATTTACACCATTTTTTAATGGAACATGTAAAATAAATCATATGATTATTTCGAACATTTGTTGCCGATTCGCCCATCTTGCTACAAAAATATTTGGCATATTATTAAATAACGCTTTTCATAGCACAAATTTTACTAGAGCTAAACACGTGTAGGTAATCAATTAGATCAAAAAATAATCCCCGTTATCAATTAGTGCACTAATAAAATTGATACATCAGGGCTTTGCTTTCTAATTAAAATTAATGTAGTCCCTTCAATAAGCTTTAAATTTATCTAAAGCATTGTTACAAGACACTGAGAAAAAGAAAATTACATCAACAGTGATTCTATAACGTGAACGGTAACAAATACTGAATTTATTTTTAAATTTTCAAAACATAAATTTAACGACAATCATTTATGATTTAACTCTCAACTTTGTAAACAATAGGATACAGTAAAGGCAATGACACAGCCTCCAGATTACATAATTAACAACTTAAAAAACACAACTGGGACTTAAAGGGTTAATAAAGTTGATTACTATTTGTTTTTTGCGAAATTATGTTTGGTAATTTTGTAAATTTTTAATCCTTAGTTTGTTACGTTCACAAAGATATTTTTCGATAACTGTTTTGTTGAGCCGCTTATCAGAAACATGATTTCATTCGCCATTCAGCTGGAGTTAAATATTTTATAAGGATACTTTTGTGGATCATATCATGAATATTGTTACCGTTAAAAAACATGATAAATAATTTATATAGCTACTCCTATAAACCTTTCCTCGTCACGACTCTTATTCATATTTAAAGATACGTACTATTAATATAGCATTCGAAACTGCCTGATATCATATAGTATAGCCAATAAAAATTTAATTTTACACACATATGTTGGTTTAAATGTAATTAGAGAATACTTCATAAGTTAGAATTATTGTGAATAACGGACGTGCTATTATAGACTAATATTTAAGATATTGATATCATGACTCTAATCAATCGCAAACGAAAGATTAATCTCTAATTTTCATAGAAATAAATCAAAAATGCAAGATTACACTAAGGAGAGCGATTAATCCTATTATTTTATAAATCATATAACTCAAGGAACAAAACAATTAATTTATGTATATATATAGTGCAAAGAAATAAAAAATAAATATTTTTAGGTTTTTTCATTCATTATATATTAATTTCATGCATTTATTTAAATTATAAAAATCAGAAGAACCAGCTCTAACTACCTTAACAGTCTGTACAATTTAATGTGATGATCACAGTCCTTGTTATCAAATTTGGTATTATACTTGATAAAGAATAAAAAATAAACTCCTTTTATGTAACTAGGCAATTAAGATTAAATGTTAAACTATTTTATTCATAAAAACTAATTAGTCACGCCATCCGGAGATTACAATTCTTCATTTGTTAAAAATACATTAGACTATATTTAGTTAATTAAAAATAAATCTTGTTAAATCATGTTGATTAAAATGGAGCCAATATCAGATGATCGAGAAATAATAAAATATATCAAATAAGATATATAACTAGAAATTAAAAAATTTATTATCTAACCTCTTTTGGCTGCATCGACCAAAGCATCGTACACCTCCTTCCCTGGTTTGGCACTTTCTGCTCCCTTCCCGGACTTGTTTATAAACTCAAGGTATATTGAGCACATGTCAATGGACCTGCATGAATTTTTCGTAAGATCCAAAATTTGTTCCCATAAAGCAGGCAGAGTTGTGAATTCCTTCTTAAAATTCAATTCCACTGGCAAACTTTCTACAAACATTAACTTTCCATCATCCTGTTCACTGTAATACGACCCCATCAAAGACGAAAAGAAATTTCCCATAATTCAATTCCAGAACACTTCGTGTTTAAATCTATAACCGCCTCTTATCTAAACTACATGTTTGAAAGAGATTCCCGTGCAATTCATTGCAACATAACCCAAAGTACCTTTAATATACTCTTGGGATCAATTTAGAATAGGGTTGATATAGTATATTGAAAGATACAAAATTTAAATATACACATCATATAATTTCAGATTAACAATAATAGAAAGTATATAATCAATTTCTAAAATCTTATAGCGAAATAATCCCTCATATTTTTTCCAAGGTTTTTTACCACTAATTAACAAAAAAATTAACATAATATAAAAATATAGTACCGTAGTATTTTTTCCCCTCTTTAAATTTAATATTCAGAACGTAACAATAAGATAAACGTAATTATTATACTTTTGGCTGTATTCAAGTCAGAAACGTATATATTTCATACTATATAACCATGTAATTTAAAAGGGATGCTTCCGAATATCTTATTCGAATTTTTCACTTTTTGAATATAAATATATAGAAAGTTGCTTTTAATAATTTGAATTTTGTCTGATTTTGTGTTTCCTAAAATTCTTTTAAAAGATGTTAATACACATGTATCAATACTTATTTATTTAAATTATCTTGTATTTTAAACTGCGTAAAATCATTTGATGAATTAAAAAATGAAACATTCTAAATTTTCTGACTTACAGATATTATTAACTGTAAAAAAATCTATTACTTTTGTATTACCCATATTATTTGTGTGAAAAATATATATAATCACATATCAATTTTATTCAACAAGCTTTACATGCCCAGGTATGCATAGGACTAAACTTTGATAATTATTGAAAGAGATATATCGAACTTAATTTTCATTCCTATTTAGAGATCAAATGTAGTGATATGTTTTTACTTGAAATATAATAAACTTCATTTACATAACAATGGTTCATGGAAGGAAATGTTTCTGTAATTATAGTTTAAAATAGATATTTCAAAAAGATTATATAGGAAATTTAGAGACATTGTTTTAATCGATAATTTCGGTTTTGAATGGCAAGAATTTGAATCTGATGAAATTGTGAACGAAAAACATATATTTCACGTTCGATCATGTTACTTAAAAAAATTATACAGTAACACTCGTAACATACCGAAAATAAACATGTTGAACTATAGTATAACAGATATAATTAACTAAGCCGAAATAGATTGCTTAAAAATTAACGCTAACAATGGGGTTGTACAAAAGATAAAATGCAAGCCGTTCGTTCTGAATGTATGGCCATTCATTGCCTTGTATAAAAATGGTGAAATAAAATGATTTAATAGGTAGCCTGTAGTTTACAGTAATTAGATATGTACTTTAATCAGATATATCGAGGCCCAATCAAAACCGTGTTCTTAGGTTGACACGGAATCTGTGGATTTCTTGAAAGGTTCCTCCCTTCAAAAAAATGCTATCTGTACATGTGTAAAATTATTATGCTTGGACATAAGATACATTTACAAAATATCGATTTTATCACAATTAAATACAAAAATCAATTATACAAATAATATTTTATGTTATTCAGTACAAATGATTTATCAAACGTAAAAATGTTTGATACAAAACAGCGGGATCAACAAAAAAACAGTGCTAGTAAATTTGGACTACTGCAATCCTACTTTAGAAATCTTGACACAACTTATTTTCTTCAATCTTTACGTATTGCATTTTATAATATTTATTTTATGCATTTATTCAGTTTTTTTATTTACTATAATCAGTTCGTGTCAACCTTATTAGTATTATTGCTTCAATTTGATAAAGCTTTATATATTTCAATCTAAAATAATAAAAATTCTGTGATATAAATTTTTGTTAGAAAAAAATAATAAAATTCAATATGTAGTAAAATTTTAAATTTATAGGCATGGGTGTGGACATATATGGGGATATTTTATTACTCCTTTGTTTTTAAAGAACTAATTTAAAATTCTCGATTCTCTCTCTACTAAGACTCATACGGCCTAATAATAGGCGAAAAAGAAACATGTAAGTTTTTTGGCATTCCTTCCATTAACCCAATTTTTTTGTTATCTAATTTTAAATGGCCCAGTGAATAAAATATTAATCCTTCAGCTTCCTAGATGATATTTTATTTTTTACATTAACATAATGATTTTTTTAAATCCGAATTATGTTAATAACCACTGGCTACAGTATTGAACTGATAAGTACAGATAAAAGTAAAAAAAAAGGTTTTTTCACGTGTCTCGTGGCTGCTCATTTTTGTTATTTTAATTTATCCAGTTAATATATTACAGATTTTTAATTTTGTTCTAAATGATTTTAAAATTAAGGCACTACTAATCAATTAAATTATTACAATTTGTAATTTCATACTAAATTTGTATTTAGAACTAATTTTAATTTTTTGATTACATTATTTTTTTCAAGATAGATTCAAAAATCAACAACGTTTCTCAAAGGATATGAGGTTTGGTTTTTATGTAAGAATAACATACTTGTTTGATTAGTATTTATAATTTAATAAAATAAATAATCATATAATATTAGAGTATATACGGGACATTCTCATCATTTTTGAATATTTTAAAATAAATCCAGTAAAATGTTTTTACACTGCATAAAAATATTATTGAGAAAAATTTTTTTCGTTCATACATGTGTGTTGAAATTTTTTATTAGTTATACTTTTCTCATTAAAAAATCTAATATAAATTTAATAAATGAACAAATCATGTTCAAACAAATTTATTCATTCGTTACTCGAACAAGAAATTATTTTTGATTTAAACATTTTTTTGCGTTAAAATACATGATATGATCATATTATTGAGTTCAACAGAAATCGTTTAATTGCGATATGAAAATACGTTTTTAAGTTAAAAACACAGAGTAATAAGAGTTTATTCGAAATTTTTTATATTTAGAATTTTGATAATATTTTCCTGTACATTAAAAAATCTTCACTTATAATCAAAAATAAATCTAAGAAGGAAGTTAATTAATACCTTTAAATTGCTATAATTTTTGTTAAATATTTGTGGATATTAATGATACTATTTTTTTTTCTTAGCTATGCAGGAAAAAACCTTTACCTGCTCCTTATGTCTTTGGAGGCGGTTCAGTAAGATGGGACTTACCTCCGGCCCGCTTTCGCGTCAGGTTAGACGCCAGTCATAGCCTCCCAGGGAATTGACAGTCAGTGTAGGGATTTCACCCACTAAAACAACCCACATTACCTGCCCCTGTACTAGGACTACGCTACCAGATTCGGCCTTCGTTCTCATTATTGATAATATTACTATAAACTTTTTATGCTATTTTAATATAAAATTATGACTTGATTTAATCGGTATAGTTAAAAATTTAGGGGTATAGAACAAAATGTAGAAAATAAAAGAAATTAATATATCTCAAAAAATATATATTATTGTTTAAAAAAAACGTTATACCATAAATATCATTCATATCAGAAAACTGTTGCATTAAAATATATTGTATTTTTTTCATAGTGCCTATTAATAGAGATTTGCAAACTCGTATGATTATTTATCACAAATTCAAACCATGTAAACTTTTTATATCTCACTTTTAAAACATTTCAAAAGGTGGTTTTGTGGATAATATTAAAAGATAATGGAAAATAATTACAATATTAGAGATAATGAACAAAATTTTTTAAATAATATAAAAGATACACAAATGAATCGAATCTCTATTAACTTTTTTTTCCAAAAATCAGGTATGATATGTTTCTGTGTTCGGTTGATGATATAATTTTACGTTCCATTAGATTTAGCATGCTCAACTAAATGAAACCATTTAAATATATAAAGATATTAGAATTAAAAAAACGCTTTTTGCATATATCAAAATCCCAGGAGAAGGATAATCTCTTGCAAATCTATATTTAAATTATATACGTATATTATTAAATGAGTGACAGTAAAGCATATCATATCATATTCAGTTCTAAAAGTTTATTCAAACATGCTTTCCGCTATTGATTTCTTTGGAATGGTTTCATGATTATAATTTTTTATCCGTAATTGTGGCTCAAACTACCATTTTTAAATTTAAATTCTGGTTTATTTATAAAATAAAAAGAAGGTATTTTCCTTTGATCCTTATCATCGGTTATGATACAATATAACTAGAAACAGAGGAGGGTACGTACAAAAAATAATTGTGGAAACACACAAGCTCCTAAAA
>LDMZ01061297.1:0-13147 GCA_001455285.1 Sphaeromyxa zaharoni
TTCATAAATATACTATTCCATTTTGAAGTTTACTATTCTCAATATGAAGTTAAAAAGGTATAGTCTTAGACAATCGATCATAAATTCGGGGTTTTCCAAAAGATGTAACTTCAGATTTTCAATGTATTGTCATGATTCATCGTCGGACTATGAAATACATTCACGTTCTGCGGCGATAGAAAACAATTAATTGTTTAATTAATGCGGCAAGCTTTATATATTATTTTATAATTGAGATGGCGAATTACAACTCAAGGTCAATCCCACCGTAGGAGGCCTTTCCGCCCTTAGCTGTTACTTGGGAGCCTCTAAGGTTATTTAACGAACACCAGAGTATGATAGATATTGATTCAAAAGCGCCCATTAAAGAAGGTAGTAGAGTAACCTATGGAAATCAAAATTTGACAGAAATATATTAAAATAGCTAATAATAATATTATCGAAAATTAAGTTTTATGTGCAATAAATTGTTCGACGCCGTAATTCTAACCGGGATCATTCGAAATAAAGCATTGATATTTTATGGATTTTGCCAACTTTTGCAGTATAAGTTAAACATATATTTGATAGGATATTTAAGCTTTTAGAAAATAAAATCAGAGTTTGGAGTTATGTATCAGAACATGCTCATGTGCTATGATATCTTCTGTGGTCTTTTTGCGTGTTACAGCTGATATTGTTATAAGTTTAATCCAAATTAACCAACCTACGGGATACCATGAGTCGAGGCCTCCGCGTGACGGTATCCTGGGTCGCCCTAACATCGAATCACCGGAGTAGACGATGAGAACAGGTGTGCGCATGAACTGAAATACTACGAAGCGAAACGGAGTTTTGTATTTGAACGCAAAGGACGGCCCCTTCATTCAGGGCGGAGGGTCCACAGGTGTAATGGGTACTGGCCAGGTTAGCCCTCCTGGACAGGATCAAGTCCTGGAACTTAGTCCCCACTGCCTGCCAGTGGGGGTATGTGTTTAATTGGCGAGTGCGGAGGCGCGAATGCGTAGCGCGGGGTTAAATCCTGGAGATGGGGTTTTAGTGGGTGCGACTCCCACAGTACCTGGCTATTTGGAACATAGCCAGGTCCCTACCCATCTCGTCCGGGAGGCACAGCTTAACGGCGGTCACCTTTAACGGAACCCAAAATCCTAAAATAGGTACAAGGCTATGGCAAGGGTTTCCCCATTCTCAGAGATAAAAAATTAACCAGCCCACATTGCTTTGGCTTTATAGCATTTACGTATGAAGCGTATCAAAATATCCAGGACTGTGATTATCAAAAAGCAAATAAATTGCATCAAAATCATTGAATAAACAGCCTTTCATCGTATTCAGCAAAAAAGGAGCAATTTCATTAAAATTTTATAGTTTATGTTAATAGAAATATTATCTTAGGTTTTTCGAACGATCAAAGTTATCAGTAAGGGTCGCAACCAGGTATATCGAACATTTCACCTACCAATTAAAATACTGATGGTTTATCACTATCCTAGAAAGACTATAACCCTTATATCTAATTCGTAGTTATATACGTACCGTATACAATCCATCAAAGGTGGTGAAAATTTCCATCAGTATCCTCTCATTAAAGAAACAATCAAAAATGACTTAGCAGTCAAAGAGCTCATTGGGAGCCTTAGATATAATCTTTCGGACATCCATTGCAGGAATTGAAGAAGTGTCCGAGTCAAGATATTGAACAATCGATAGTCTACCACAATTCCAAAGTGGCAAACACGACCAAAATAGGCTCATAGTATTTCATATAACACAGGAATAAAAAATTTATCTAGGATCACCAAAATATTCACATTTAGCTTTTCACTATCGGACAGGGTTAAATACACGTAAAAACGTTAAACTGAAATGATCAGGAGATAAAAATATTAATGTTATATCTTCTAAATATGGCCAATAATGATTGAATAAAAAGGTAGAATTAAATACTGTATCATCCGCAGGATGGAGCACCACATAGGAAGAAATGTCAGTCAGTACCATCCCACACTATGTCAAATTCCAATAAACTTCGGCAGAAAAAATCATCCACTGAGATATCTCTAGCATTACAGTATAAGATCTCAGAATTTTAACAAAATCCCGAGTATTACAAAGATAAACCACAACAAATATTTCATAATTACATTAACTAATTAGAAGAGAATAAGAACAATGATAAAATAAAATAATAAGCGAGCCTATTAAAATGTAGTTAAAATACTGTACACACAGATCTGAACAGAATAAGAAACCCGGAACCTCTTTCGGATAATATCGGCCTCACGAGCCTAAACGGTAGCGTGAGTCCTCTCTTTGTTCGACCTTAGGATGCCAGTTTAAATAAGTAAATTCAAATTTTGTAACGATATTAGGAAAAGACTAAAGCTGTAAAGAATCCTATGAGGGATATCTCCATACGCAAGTTGTGCCTAAACATATGCGTTGGTGAAAGTGGGGATCGTTTGACTCGAGCTGCCAAAGTCTTGGAATCACTTACCGGCCAGACTCCTATTAGTTCTAAATCTAGAATAACTATTAGGACTTTTGGTATTCGTAGAAATGAGAAAATTGCGGTCCATTGCACTGTGAGAGGCGCAAGAGCAGAGGAATTGCTTGAAAAGGGTCTAAAGGTTATTTATTTTTAATTATATTTTGAATATGTTATTAGGTCAAGGAGTACGAATTGCCGAAATCATGTTTTTCAGCTGAGGGTAATTTTGGGTTTGGTATTCAGGAACATATCGATCTCGGTCTAAAGTACGATCCAGGTATAGGAATATACGGGATGGATTTCTACGTGATTCTGTCGAGGCCGGGCACTCGTGTCTCTAAGAGGAAAAGGAAAGTTTCAAGGATTGGACCAAAGCACCGAGTTACAAAAGTGGAAGCGATTGACTGGTTCAAGAACAAGGTAACGCTTTTGTATTTTATTTTTTAATCTCTCCTAGTTTGACGGTATAGTTTTAGCGAAATAAGCACTGATTAAGTAAAAAATTAAATTTTATTACATTGTTTAATATTATGATCATATATTTCGTTTTTTCTCGTATTTCAATAAATTTGTTACGGAACTGCGCATTACGTTTTTTGCGTGGGTTTGGTTGATCGCCATCTTGGGATTTTGGTTTATTTACTAACGTCTTCTTATGAAGCGTTCATATGATTCTGTCAAAGGTAGGTCGCTATTTTAGTTCTATTCCATATGAATTCAGTTATGTTAAGTTGTTTTTATAGGCTCAGGCACCGAAAATGTTTTAGAACGATATAGATTAAAACCTGTGGCTATCTACAAGGTTTTGTGCTTTGGTGTTTAGTTTCATCGTATAGGGAACAAACTGGGCTGTATTTTTAAGCAAAACTGGTAGAAAATATTTTCATAATGTCAAAACGAAGCTTTCTGTTTGGGAAATACCTTCAGAATTGATAAATTTACACCCATCTGTAGTTGAAGAAAAAAGTGATTTATTGATCTTTGCCCCATTTTTTCCAACATATTTTTATTCATGAAGAGTCTTAATAACATAACTGGTAAAATTAAAGGACCTAAATTTTAAATAAATGAATTTATCGATTCCTTTATTTTTATCTGTTTGATTGAACGCTTTATAAAGTTTTTTGATTGATTTGTATGTTGACCTTAAATTGAAATATTTTTAATTACTTTATATCAAATCAATTATTGCTAAAAGTTAATTTTTTAAAATATTATTAATTTTGGAGATTTTTTTCAGTGAAAAGGATTGTTTTGATTTAAACCCCTGTATTATTTTTGTGTTTCTCAATTAGTGCTCGAATGAATATCTTATCGATTTTATTTAAATGAATTTATGCTGCTCTGATCATTTTCTCTGGTTAGGATAATGCTTACAGAATTGTTAGTGATGTTCTTAATCGAAGTCTTTGGTAGTTTAGATTTGTATGTATCGTCAACACAGATATTTTATTTCCTAAATATTTAATGTTATTGCCTCATATTTTTTTTCTATCAAATGTTGTACATTCTTGAAAGAGGCACACTATAAAAGTAAATCATATAAAAACTTTTATGCTGTTGAATCAAATCGTGACATTCATGAAACTATGTTTGTCAGATTATTCATTAATTCAATCAGTTACTATTTTTTTACAAATTTTGGTTGATACTATTCAGTACATGAGTAGATCCTGTATGTATTATTCGGGGTATTTCTATAAATATCATTATTCTATTTTTATATTTTAGGCTTTTTATTAAAAATCCTCCCCTTATAATCAAAGGTTTAAGAAAAGACTCATATATACAGTTATGGAATAACATGTTTAAGTTTTTTTAGACTTTTTAACTGAAGAATTGAGTGTTGTTTTATAAAGACGCTTTGTTTTTGAGTTTTCGTGATTTTATTTTTTTTATTTTTATTTTACACGATTTGTATTGAATTGTGATTGGTTTTTTTGTTTTTGACCTTCAAATGTATTTTATTTCCGAAAAGCTCCATTTCTAATCTGCTGACTTATTTTCAATGAGCTAAGACGGATTTTTGTGTAGTTTTTGAATCTTTAAACCAAATTTTTATACGAAAAATCCTTTAAAAAGGAAAATAACACTATTTTTCGTTCATCTACTTATATTTGTTCGTAAAATGGTCGAGTCCGGGATCATTATATATCTAAGTATTTTTTAAGTTTTAATACATGAAAATTTAAGATCAAGGATAGATTTTTGTTTTTCTTAGAATAAAATATTGTTCCATTATTTTTTTTCTTTTATTAATAATCTAAAGTTGAATTTAAATAAAGTCTTAAATTGTCTTTTACTTGATTCATGCATTTTATTGTTTAAAACATGATTTATTAACTCATTTCAAAATCGTTCTTCTAATGCATTTTGTTTTTATCGATAAAAGCACTTATCGGGATAAATTTATAGTGGTTTTTATGAGTATAAATAAACAGATTTAGTATTTAAGATGTGTTATCTACTCAAGTATATTTATGTGACTAATTTATCTTGATGATTTTGTAGTTCTTTAATTTAAAAATACTCTATATTTTTCAAAAATTTTGTTTGTATATATTTTTATGTATGTTTGTATTTTTTTGTTTATCCCTTTATTAAAAATTTTCTTTATCCTTCATTTAGGCAATGATTTTGGAAATATAGTGTCAAATTTGGAATATCAAATTGTTATTCTCTAATTTTTTGAAGGGAATACCAAGTATTGTTAATAATTGAACGTAATTAAAATATTTCCTGTAAAATACAGTAAACGTTTCTTTTTAGTGTTATTTTTTCTGTGGTAAAAGATGTTTCTGTTAAGAATTGTTTAATGTACACATTTTTGTGCCTTTATCATTTCTTTTCCCAAATAATTATTATCTTTAATTTCCAATAAATTTTTTACATAGTTTTCACAAAATTTCATATTTTGACGTTTCGATTCAGGTTATTGTTTCATGCTAATTTTATAGCTTTAAAAAAATATGGACAAAAACAAGGTCTAAATTTTTTATTACTGGATGATTTTATATTTTAGATATAAATATAAACTTCTTATTGCGTGCTTTGACTTTGTAACTTGCTCTTGCCTTGAAAACTTTAAAATTTTGATTTCTTCTCTTGGTTTTTGATGTCTGTTCAAAAATTAAATTTAATAAGTTCCTATTTATCTTAAATGTTATTCAAGAATATATATGGGGTTCAAGATTATATAAATTTTATACTTCATAGGAGCGAACCAAGGTGGAAAAAACGACGAAAAAATCTCATTTAATAATAACTATGTCGAAGATAGGGAGAAACATAATGCTTGCCCTATTTCTTCTTATATGGGATCTGAGAGCATTTCTGAAAATACTTCAACGTTAGAAATACCTAAACATGAAAATGGAGTAGACGTTGGAGAAAACTTGAATCAAGTTTTTACAGCAGATGAATTGTTTAGAAATATCCAAACGGATTCTAATCATATTTCTTATTTTAATCCGGCAGCAATCGTCCCTTTTAAAGCAGAGATTCCTTCCCTTAAGATTCCTGATTATGACTCGGGAAAAAATATTGATTATAACTATGACAAATATGAATTCGATGTTGAACAGTACAAACTGAATATTCCCAATTTTGCTCTGGTTCATCCAAACTTGGTATATCTTGAAAAGCAAGTTTGGATATTATTTATTACATTAAAATAACTAGATTTCATCTGCCTTAAATGAGTTAGAAACATTTCAATATTGTAAATTTATAGAACTTGACCTTAATATTATTTTTTCAAGTATACAATCCAATATTAATCTGCATTCGTCGAGAATTAGAAATCGGTTGGATTTTTTTCTTTTGTTTCATAAATTTAGAAACGATATCGAGAAAATTTTGAAAGAACTTCTATCGCGAAACGAGTAGATTCTTACCTTGTGTAAATATTAATCTGTAGTTGTATATATTTTTTAACAATTATTTTTAGTTGGCCTCTAATACCCTGTATTTTGATTCATTCCCTTAATAAAAGCCGGTGTTGACATCGTAATCTTATACTTGGTAGCATGTTAAACATTAATTAATTGAATTGACCACAAAAAGCACAAAACGATAATTTTTCATTAATGCCCATTATGTATAAATCCGTAAAGTTATAAAGTTACTTGGGCCAAGGTATCAAGTAAATTTTAGTCTAAATGGTATTGCATATAATGTTTTAGTATTATATGCGGTTTTAAATACCATCAGAACCGGCCACAAGGAGTTCAAATAATCAGATGTTTCGGTGCATGATGATCTTTTTAGTTTGTATGCAAGGAATATTTGATTAATTAAATCAGATTGACTGAAGAAAATGCGAGGTCCCGGATGTCGTATGGTTTCACTGCATTATATAATTCATGTACTTCCTAAATGAACAAATATTAAAAAAAATATGTAGTAATGACTATCACTAAAAGCTTTTGAACACTTTGTATTGGAAATTTAGACAGGGTTTAAGAGTTGTACCGTAAATAAACGGTTAGGAGTAGTTAATCACTGTCGGTTCATAACACATATATGTTAGTGTTATCATAAACTTTTTATGGCGTCAAGGCTTACTTTTGAAGCATTCTCTGAGGAAAAGGAATTATAAGATGATTACATTGAATGCCTTAATATTTCATGCACTCTGAACGATGCTAAGATGGATGAAGAAACAATAGCTTACCTTGTTACCCTACATTCGATTTGAGTCTTACAGCCTACTGTTAGGATATTCTGGTACCTCAACACTTACAGGAGTGACGTACTGTGAAATCGTGAATTATTTTAAATCTTATCATTTCGCCAAATTTATTTCAATGGTGGACGACGGAAATTTCAGTCTAGAGGACGGCAAGATAATGAATGATTTTATCTTATCCTAATCGATTTTAAAATGATTGCATGTTGCTGAAGCTTCAATTGAGGTATTACCGAACAGGTAAGATAACAAAAAAATATATTTGGATTAAATTCTCCGGTCGTAGAAAGCGAACTTCTAAAATCATGTTTGGTGGATAGGGTTGACCTTAGTTCAATTATTTGGCTACCTTCATCTTTGGGAACACTTCCAAGGCCTAGGCAACAGAATACCATGCTTGATATGTTTAAAGTTCACAAATTTCAACGTAGGAACTAATCCAAAAGTCATTCCATTATAGTCGATAAACAGAAGAAATATACTTGATGTGGCAGGAAAAGACATTTAGAAACTTCTAAATGCTCTACCATAAATGAAAAATGCAATTACTGTAATAATATCGGACATTTTTCAAAGGCTTAAAGAAAATCTGGGTGTTTTACTGAATCAGACTCAAACAGTCTAGATGATATTAAATTAAATGATAGTACCAATCTTGGTTTACATTATGTGATTTATTTATAGTTGAACTAGTTTAAAAATAATCCATCGAATATTGTTTCCACAAATATTGTTATTAATGGACTCCCGATCTTATGCTTGTTGATAGTGAAGCTACTATATCTTGCATTATGAGTGATCAGTCGAATAATCTGTGTAATTCGTAAATGGTTACATGTCAAAACTTTAGTGGATATATAAAGGGCATCATAGAAACCCTTTGAAAAACTTTATTAGAGGTACAATTGATAAAATAATAAAAACTATGGGTTTATATAGCAAAATGAAACCATGTTACGTAGGAAAAGACTGGATGAATGCTTTATTTATTCACATACAAATTAAGGAAGTTAATACAAGTTTCAAATAGCTGGGTAACGAATTCAATGAATGTAACAATATCAATACGGAAATTGATTTTGGGTTAAAAAAATATGACTATTTGAGCAAAAACACCGGGAGTACTTAATAACTTCTCTACGATTATCAGATCATGACCTGGATGTCATCTACTGGTTCATAGAGCTTGTCATATTCCGTTTTCACTTAATTGCGTAGTTGAATATAAATGAAAACGACTTGTTTGAGATGAAACTCTCAGAAAAGATTTCTTTACAAAATAGGAAAATAAATGCTCCACCAATTGTGGTGGTTTCAAAAAAGAATGGTTCTATAAGAGTATATGCCGACATAAAAGTTTCTATCAATTAGTAATTGCCAAAAGTAAATACTCATTTCGTGACTTCGAGGAAATGTGATAGAAACCTACAAAAGGAGAATATTTGTCAGTCATAGATTTAAAGGATGCATACCTTCAAATTCCAGTATTCTAGGAATATAAAAATTTTCTTTATATCTTCACACACCATGGATTCTATCCGTGTCATGTAATGCCTTTTGGGTTGTCGTGTGCCTTAGATATTTTTCAAGTTACATGGACAGCTTATTAAGTTTTATGGACTGTGTAGGGTGTGATTTAGATTACAGAAGTTTTCATAAATAAGCG
Organism: Sphaeromyxa zaharoni; assembly: GCA_001455285.1. NCBI lineage: Eukaryota > Metazoa > Cnidaria > Myxozoa > Bivalvulida > Sphaeromyxidae > Sphaeromyxa > Sphaeromyxa zaharoni. Next base: position 8,848 of record LDMZ01061297.1, read on the forward strand.
GAAAGTTTTCATAAATAAACGGAATCTTTCCATGAATAAAAGGAATTTTTAAAATTAAAAAAATAAACATGCAAAAAAATATTTAACCCCCAACATTTATTAAGGATCATTGTTGAAAAGTCAATAGATCAATTGCCACATTTTGTCCACTAAATTTAAGAAAAGCTGAAGATCGCCGTCCTCTATAAATCCACTGAGTATTCTTGTAAAATAATTTTTCAATTCTTCTCTAGACATAGCCCATGGTCTTATTCTATGGAGGTGGGATTTTTCAACTGGATTAAAAACAGGAGAGTATAGGTCAGAGAAGTTAGAATCACACCTTTCCAATAAAAATTCTTTGACAGCAGCTGTTTTATGAATGAGGGACATTGTCTAAAACTTAAACAGTTTTTCTTTTCAATACCCCCAAATTACATTGCTCAATCAAATAATCAATGAAAATATCGTCATTATAGGCACCATAAATAATTTTTTAATTTACAAGTCCAGAGCTTGAAGTTACGCAGCATGCTGAAAGATTCTGCCCTTTTGAAGCTGGAACAAACGTTACTGGACTTATGCCTGCCTCTGCATGCCCATAATTTGTGTATGTAGATTAAATCCAGTTTTATCAAAAAATATTTCTTTACTTATATATTGGACAAAATCTCTTGCATAATCAAGTATTTTTTGTTGATGGCCATATTGTTAATTATTGCAGCTTTTTTCTTCAGGCTTTTTCGCAATAACCCGCTTCTTTAAGAAGTCTACAAACCATGGTGTATTTTAATTCTCTTGAGTGAATTTCCATAAAATTCTCTGTCATTCCCTTTTGAGTCAAATATTGATCATAAGCAACAATTTCTTTCTGGTCTTGAACCAACTCTGTTGGATGACTGGCTTTGCAATCTGGTTTAGGGTACAAATCAATAAATGATGCCGCAGGATTATCATTTATTTTTCTGGTTCCTCGTAAACCGCAGTTTTCCCAAGGTCAGAAATTCAAATAATTTCCTTTGGTGTTACTTCCTGTGAAAGTAGTTGTTTCACTAACTGAAACAAGGAACTATTCATCAGAACTCGATTTTTCCTTTCTGTAGGAGTCATAGAGTTTAGATTTTTTCTCTCGGTATTACCTGAGTTTTCCTGTGAAGTCATAGGGGCCAGAAATTTTTTAATTTAAAATAAAAGTTACCATTAGCATAAAAATTATTCAAACTTTCCGTTTATTTTTGAAAACCCCTATATATTATTACTACTGGTCGTAACGACATTTAGCACTTGTAAAACTTGTACAAGGTCTTGTCCATATTAAGAAGTGTAGGTTTGACAACTTAGAGGAACAAATGCAATTTTTTGAAATCCAGTGTTAGAAATCTGGGCCACCGAATCTATCGCAGAGGAATTAATCCTTTGCAAGATAAGGTAAGAGCAATTAAAAATTTTATATTTTCGTTTGATAAAAAGGAGTAAGTCTTCCCTTGGTTTGTTCCAAATTAACATGAAATGTGCAGACCGCTATATATCTTGACAATAAAAGGAGAAACTTATAATGGTCGAATTCAAATGAAGTACTTTACCTAAAAGTCGTGCTTGTTATCTGATGAACATACATTGGATATATTTTGATCTTACCAATAATTCTCTTCACAGATACATCTGGTATGGGTATAGGCGCCTTTCTTAGCTACACAGTGCCTGATAATTCAAAGAAACCTATCGACTACATCTTTAGAACGCTCAAGGATGTCGAGAAAAACTATTTTATAACCAATTGCAAAGCGTATGTATTGTTCGGCCATTCAGAAAATTACATAGGAACCTTGCAGGTAGACAATTCACAATAAAATATGACCATCGACCACTTATGCACCTATTCGGAGAGTTGAAAGCAATACTATCGTCAATTTTAATTAGAATTAGTGGATGGGCACTATTACTATGCTGCTATAATTATAAAATATACTACTCATGCAAGACAACATATTTTGTTGCCGACTACGTATCTAGAACGTCATTAAATTCTATCAACTGTTAATCAGACTTTGATGTGTTAGAATAGACTAATTAACGTTCGTATCTGTCAATGTTACACTAATATTTAAATGTCGTTCCGCTCTCGGCACGCGTTAAATATTTTCGGTCTTCCAGTGACAGGGTCTAATTGCCTCGGATGAATCGTCCCGACACATTCCGCCAAACCGGCATTTGGCGGTGTTAGTGGGGATTCTTATCCTCCCTGACATCTTTCTCTTAGTTTTACCACCACTTCCAGATAATTATTTGACCCGATTAATTTGCATTAATTGTGTATACGAAATTCCTTCTATTTTGATCCGTACCAATACCTACGATTTTATCACATACCTTGATGTTCCACAATATCTAGGTTCCAATGAAGTAAGGCTTATGACATCGATAAAAACACTATCTACCACTTAAATATCTTGTAGGTTGTCTTGATTTTTTCCAGGTTTAGCCGAGCATTTTCTTCTATGTCATTTAACGTCTATCGCAAATTCGAAAAATAGTGTTGGAAAATAACATATATAGTTATTTGTATAGTTTCGTAAATTGTCGGTAACATTAACGGTTTATAAATATTGCTTTGGTTTTAGTATTAATGAAGTACTCTGTCCCCTCAACATGTGCCACAGTCGACAGCTGTAATTCATGCCATAATTATAGACCTTCATGGTTAGGAAGACTAAAAGTTTTTCTTGATTGCAGCCAGCAAGCAGAAAGGTGGGATAAGGAGAGAGGAATAATGGTCAGGGCGCTGATGGAACATTATACTCAGGGAAATTCGTCATGGCAATGGGAGGCCCTTAAGAATTTGAAAATTCTAAAAGCAGCAATTGAAGCTCATGAACATTCTGGAAGAAAAGAGGGTTTAATCTCCAAAAAATGTAGAATACTTTTCAACAGTCTAAATCAGAACCATGTGCTTCAGTCTACACCGTTTCTGGTGATATAATTTTGCAATCGGTGAAAGAATTAGAATGGACAGAAAAAGTGTGAAAGCTCTTTTTGATTCTGGTACTTCGGTATCGTTAATTTCGGAAAGAATATGTCCGTACAAATTTTTGAATGCTTCACGTATAAATTTGGTTGCGGCAAATGGTTCTCAAATCGATTCCCAAGGATTTGTTGAACTAAACGTTTTATTTAAAAATAAAAAAGTAAATCACAAGTTTGTTGTTTTGTCGGACTTATCATGGGACTGTATTATCGGTGCCGATTTCTTAGTAAAGCATAACTGTATTCTGAATTTTAAAGATAAGAAAATCGTTATTAATGGCAAAAATATCAGTTTTACGGACTTCAACACTCAGGCAATTTATTAAATCAAGTTGATGCAAAATCTTCATCAGTTACTATTGATTTATCAAGATAAGTTTCTCATTTAGATGAACCATTTAAGAAAAATTTTTTGAATGTTTTAAAAAGGTTTTAATCTTCGTTTTCCATCAAGTTAGGCGTATCAGACTACACCAATGTTCTTGAGCATTCTATAGAAGTCCGTAATTCGCAGCCAATTAGTCAAGCCTTGAGACGTACTCCTTTTCATCTTCGAAATGATCTTTCGGATACTTTAGATGACCTTTTGTCACGTGGAATTATTGAAGAAAGCTTTAGTCTTTGTGCTTCAAATATAGTTTCTGTAAAAAAGAAAAATCGAAAACTGCGTATGTGTCGCTTATAGACAACTAAACGAGGTAACGGTGAAGGACATGTATCCACTTCCCCGCTTAGATGATACTATCGAATCGTTTAGCAAATGTAGGTACTTCTTAAAATTGGACTTATCCAGCGGCTATTGCCAAGTGCTGTTAAGAAAAGAAGATAGAACAAAAACAGCGTTTGTTACTCCAAGAGGACTCTATCAGTTTAATCGAATGCCTTTTGGGCTGTGCAACGCCCCGAGCACCTTTCAATAATTGATGGACAATGTTTTAAACCTTATGTCGGAAAAATATTTGATGTCTACCTCGATGACATAATTATTTGTAGCAAAAATTTTAAGAAACAATGCAGCGGTCTTCATGATGTCTTAACGACTCTGTCAGATGCGAATTTGAAAATTAACATATAGAAATCACAATTTGTAGTCGATGAATTCAAGTATCTAGGTCATATTATATCCTCCAAAGGAATTTCCACCGATCCTGAAAAGACTCTTGCAGTCACTAATTGGCCCATACCTGAGAATGTGAAAGAATTTCAAAGGTTTCTTGGTCTTTGTTCGTATTACAGACGTTTTATATACGGATTTGCTGATTTATGTCAACCTTTATATGAACTTTTAATGCGAGAT
>LDMZ01061318.1:0-29911 GCA_001455285.1 Sphaeromyxa zaharoni
CATATCTTCGGTTATGATCGTAGAAACTCGTTAGATTAGTTAGTTACATATATTCTTTACAGTTTGTAAATATATATTATGTTGCTATTAATATACAAAATATATTATCCCAATTGTAGGATACACCAACCAACACGAGATACAATATAAATATTCGTGTTTCGTCGTGCTCTCTCGCTACTCTACGCGTTAATTACTAATTAAATAATCCTAATTACATAACACCAATGAATCTTGATTTGATGGTCAGAATAATTAACCATATTTTTAGTTTAATATGAAAATTTTGATCCGTGCAACTTTTGAAATTTATCCTGCTAAGACTGAATCCATTATGCAGTTTTATAAGCAAAGCTAAAATGGAAATTTTTTAAAAAATTGCTAAATGATATTAAGTATTTTTGAATGTCTAGAAGAAGGAAGAATGTTTGATATACGACGAATTTCAACTGGAAAATAGAATAATGACTCTTATCAAAAAAATATAACGTGATCGTACTAAAATTAAGCAGGTAGTAAAACATAACTCATTTAATAAATCAATTATTTTATAGAAATTTTTTAGAACTAAATGATAAAAAAGATTAGTTTGTAGTGACAAATTCAATAGTTCGTTATACTCTATTTGTTGATGAAAATTATTTTCATCTAAATAACCATTTTTAAGGTTAAAGTTAACTTTTTATATTTTAGAAGCTACATTTACTTGTTATTGAATACGTGATACAGAGACTAATTTTTCGATGAATTATGTATTTCCATGTAATATTTTGATAATATTATCTAAATAACCAAAATTAAAAACATTTTATTTTAGTCTGTTATATGTAAAGATAATTTTTTATTAGTGTATTAGCGAATATAAATAATTAAAAAGAAACCAGATGAAATTTTTGAAATTTATTCGAAAGAAACACTTAAACTTTATGATATTAAAATATTTTTAGATTAAAATAGTGGGACTATTTTGTGTAAACTGGATTTTTTTCTAAACTCCAGGTAAAAATAAATTTATTCAAGCTAGACGCCTTAATTACACAAAAAATAGGTGTTTCATTGCATTATAGAAACCAATAATATAACTATCTTGCCTAAATCAATACTGAAAGCTTAAAAACTGAGGCTCATGAAAGGGAAATGATTTAAAATCTTTCTTTGACTGTTCCGTTCTCGCCTCCCATCTGCAATTTTAGTTTGCCTTACTTTTCAACCCTTTCTCTTTTCTGACCATATTTTCGAAGGGTAGAAGGGGTAAAGAAAAACCATTTTCATTGAAAACATTTTTTATCTAAAACTTGGGAAATTCATCATTGAAAATTTTTCAAAATGCATAAAACCCTGTAAAATTAAATCAGATTACATGTAATTTCAGTTAACAATATTTTTGAATAATATTTTATTCATTCTTTATATTTTTAATGAAAGAATGAAATTGAAAGACAACTAGAAGAGCCGTTTATCAAGCCAACCTCGTAGCCATCCTGTCATTTCACTAATAAATCCTGTAATTCCATTTTTTTTTCATTTTTATCAAACAGATTTAGAGCATACGTAGTATGCACTTTAGCATACATATATTAAACTTTGTTGTATAATCAAAACTTAACACTTGAATCGTGTAAGAGTCTTTTATTTTTTAAAAATAAAGCATCTATACTAAACTTATCTAATATCATATCTTATTTATTATAAATCTTAATTTGTTAGGATGATGAGGTAAAGCTTTGTTTCATAATTTTTTTTGCTAACTCAGAACTCGAACTCATATATGAATTATTCAGCTGTTGAGTAACCCTAACGAAGGTGGTTCGCTTACTCAGCTCACGAAGTTCTGCAGCTCCGACATAAGTACAGGCCGAACGCAGTCCACCTAATATCTCTTGGAGAGTATTTGAAAGGGCACCCTTGTAATCAGAACAAACGACTTTCCCTTCAGAAGCACGATATTTGGCCACTCCACCGCTATGCTTGTTCATGGCGAAATCTGAACTCATCCCATAAAACAATTTGTACTGTTTATTGTCGTAAGTTACAAGATCGCCACCTGACTCATCATGCCCGCTAAGCATACCTCCCAGCATAGTAAAATCTGATCCTGCTCCCAGCGCTTTAACAACATCTCCAGGAACAACGCATCCACCATCAGATATAATATGCCCCCGAAGACCGTGAGCCGCATCAGCACATTCAATTACAGCACTTAATTGAGGATACCCTATTCCAGTTTTCTTTCTTGTTGTACAGACTGAACCAGGGCCAATTCCAACCTTAACGATATCAGCCCCACTTAAAATTAACTCTTCGGTCATTTCTCCAGTCACAACATTCCCAGCAATTATGGTATGATCAGGGTATTCCTGCCTTATTTGACGAATTACAGTTACGAATCTCTCTGTATATCCGTTGGCAACATCAATGCATATATTTGGACATCTTGTGATTTCCAGAACCTATAAAAGCATAATATATAGGTAAATTCGACTTTACTACCCATTTAAATATTAATAAATAATATAGCATTCATCGTTCTAGTAAAGCTGAATTTGATGTAAAGTAAAAAATAATTAGGCCTGTAAAGTTAGAATTTTTCTTAACAAAATTTTTCGTTAGTGGTACAAAAATGTAATTTATCAAATTTAAAGATTATTCATCAAATAATTATTAAAATTTAAGGAATCACACAACTTAACCTATTCTTATAGACAATAAAGATAGAATAAATTATCTTTTTCATATTTGATTGAATATTCGGATGCACAATATAAAGAGCTGAAATAATTACGTACCCTAAAATATTATTTGTTTTTTACACTTAAAATATAAACCCCAAATTAGTCATGAAATTAATTTCAAATGTCTATAATTTCCCTATGAGCTTATACAAACGATCGAAAATATTGCAAATCGAGCAGATTCTTATAGCTACATTGAATAAAGAGAGAAGGTAATGAAATAATTTAACTATTTATATTTCAGATCAAAATAATACATAAAATCTTTGACTCTACCTTAAAATTGAATGTTACAAGTGAATAAATTGAATTGATTTTTGCATTTAACATAAAAGTGGTTTTTAACATTTTTATCATGATTTTAATTATATTGAAAATCGTGGTATGCTAATTGAAGAAAGAATAAACGTATTCCTTATGAAATGGTAATAAAAGTATGTAACTTCATCAAAGGTAAATCTAAAATAAAAAAACTTATGAAATTTAAAAATAGTGTAGTAGAATTTTATCTTTTCATGGTATTTTAGATCAAATGCTGACATATCTCTTTGATTTATTATGAGTAAAGGTTAGTTTATAAAGCCTAATCATTGTTCCGCGTTTCCACTGATCGATTCGTTAGTTCATATCTCTGTAATCTTGTGGCAGCAAGCCTTTTGTCTACATCGACCACAAACTAATCCGAAAACAAGAAAATTTCACCAAAATTCAATATATGGTATGCGCTCCCAGTTGCATAAATATAATCGATGGGTCAAATGTAGTCGCTAATCGTATTTTGTTAATCACTGCTTAAGATTTATCGACATATTTTTTAGATTTATCCATATATCTGGATGTTAATCAAATGATACTTGACTTATGAGTTAAAATAGTCCAGATCTGGGTTCATAAGTTAAAAAAATTGTAAGCAGAGTAAACTTTCATTATAAGATAATATTATATAGCTATTAACTAGTCCAAATACAGCTAGAAAACATATTTATTACAATCAGAAAAATAATATGAAAATTCGTTAATAACGCGAGAGTATTTTTTATTGGCGTCATTGTCTGCAGCAGAGACTGGTACTAATACCTAACAGACAGTGGATAAAAGCTGTAAACTCGACTTCCTACAAAAACCTATACATACACATTTGAAATTTAAAATAAAAACAAGTATTTGATATTCACTGATTTTTTAATCATTTCAATATATTACTGAATTTCCTTAGTAATTCTATCAATATGAATCTCTTAGACTCAAGCTAAATTAGTTCGCTTGAATAACATGTCTTGTAAAGTAAAAAATATTAGCGTTATTCTTCTTAATAGTTTTAAATCATTTTAAAACTATTCAGAAAAGTTACATTAAATTAAAAAATATGTTTTATCAACACCCGTTTTCTGAAAATTCAATAAAGTTTATTACCTTGTAATAATACACGACATTTTGGAATATTTTGATTAAATATTAACCATATCATTGGCATTTAATTATATTTTAAACTCAGTAACCGTTTCTGATACCTACCCAGAATAGAGCTCCAATATACATTTTATTACAACATACTATTACCAGTCCCATTTTCAACTTTTAGACAGAACATTGCTCGTTATCGTGGCTTAATTATATATCTATGTCAATGCAGTAATTTTTATTTCAGGAGTACATTGATGTGTCTACAAAATAACGGATCCTGAAGAAAAAATAATCAAGAACGTCGGTGGGAATATACGATCAAAATTATAAATTGTTGAAACGATAACTATTATTTATCATTAAATTTATATACAGTAATCGCTCTAATATTCGTTGTCCTTTCATTTTTGACGATCTCATGTCTTTTTCCAATATTATTGTTTTAACATCTAATTTTTCAAAAAAAATTTTAATAGTCATCAATGCTTTAGAATAACTAAGAAGAGCTTATATGTGAAGTATAATTATATGAATAATAAATAATTCATTTTAATATTTATCAAAAGTGGATAACGATGAAACAGATTCAATTTTGTCATATTTTATAAACTAGTGCTACATATATACAATTGCTATAAAATTCTGAAACTTAAGACTTTGCAGTAACATGTCTTATCTTGGTATTTTACTTTCAATTAACATGAAAGTCAGAAACATCCACATATCTACTAGTCATCCCAAAAAATATATTTAAAAAAAACCTTATTCTAGTTTAAAGAATTTAATAGCTTATGTAATCCCAATAAGTTAAAACTAATAAGTTTGTAAAAGAATTGATCGGCTTTGATTTTTCGAATTATCAAAGATTAAAAATACGGACGGGTCCTCAAGTGAATGTAATACTATTTGGGGTCAATTCTTTTGGCATGTTGAAAATATTTTCTTGACTTCAAGAACTCTTTAAGAACTCACTTAATTTATTACAACATTCACTAGAACAAGGATAATTATGTTCGTTTAATGAGAAAGCAGCAGAAAAAATATGAAAATGGGTTTTTTTGTTATGTACGTATTCTTTCAAAAACATTTACTAAAAGAAAACGGATGCTTCTTTATAACTTTAAATGATTCATAATACAAGTTTTTAAAGATTCGAATTGTACACGCGATCAACATTTTGGAAATTAACATATTCAGACATGTTAACCTAGGTTTTCCCCATATTTGGTATTATTGACTATTTTGTTGGTCTAAGTATAATGAAGTCGCTAAAAGTGATAAGCTGTGGTTCAATTTAATTTTTCCATTAAAAATTTTATTCAAAAGCCGTATTGGAATATTTCCCTTTAAAAATCTCCCCTTAAAAATTAAGGGCTTATCTGTTTCTCTAGAATTTAAAATAGCAATAGCATTAAATACATTAATTTAACATTTTAAGTTGAAGTTTTCGATGATCGATTCCTAAATATAATTTTTATTGCATGTGCTAAACAAATAAATTTTCACTATCGAATATTGATTGACGCCATTAATTTGATTATTGATAAGAACGAAAAATAAAGAAATACTAAATAGTGAAGACCATACTATTTTCCTAGAATCAGTTAGAGGGAAAGAAAATTTAATGATCCTCCTCAGACGAATTGGATGAGGACAGAATACATGAATAAGATCAGATATAGAATAGGACTCCGTCATTCGGAAAAACATTAAAGGATTAAATTCCGGACTTGCAATAGTTATGAATATTGTTATAAAATCTAATTCAATAGTATTATATTAAGAAAAAATCTGGTCTAAAATAATATTCTATGCATAATCCAAATTTCTTTGAGATTCAAGAGAAGCACCGTAAAGATCGATTCTGTTTCACTCCTTTCCTGAATTAATATCATAATTGGTCTTTAAAACTATGGATAATTTATCAACAAGAATTAAAAGACTATTTTTGATTTTGAGGAAATACCTGAATTTAACCGTGTTTCGCATACATTAAATTGTATTATCACGAGCATTAGTGGCTAAGCACACGAAAGTTATAAACTAAATCATTTAAAATAGATCTATACTGGTGTAATTTCATACAAATGGATAAAAATCTGTGATTATTGTAGACAAAATTAGCCAGTTAAAAAACTCCGAACGTGGGGTTCAAAATTTAATATAAAGGTAATGATTTATGCTTTCGTTCAATTCCGCCAGTTTAAAAAACAGTAAAAATTACCAAGATTTCCTCCTGTATTATTTTTTATTCAAGACTATCGTCCTTTACCTACTTTAAGTATAACGTGAAATTGGAAAATGTATTAGATAGGTTTCCAGGATGTGACAAAGTTGTGTGGATTTTATATTTCTGAAGCATACGCATGCTAAATTAATAACCTCGTTTATGAACCCCTTAAGAGAAGAAAAATTCTCTATATAAAAAGTCGTAATTTTTTACAATAAACCTTTACTAGTGCTGAAATTTTTCGGTACTAGTCAATACTTTTGCAGTGATTTGCACAACCTTAAATTTAATTTTAAAGGCGTATTTATCTAAATATTATATTAAAGCTCCACAAACAAATTTTGTTCAAGTAAAATTCAATTAATAATTATTAAAGAATCCGATAGTAACAGAGAAATGTTTTAGATATCTATTTATTAGTTTGAATAATTGAAATAATTATCTGATTGAACATTGATTTTTTAAATTAAATGAAGCAGCTTATTGATTACATTAAGCTACTAAATACTAGCAAGGTTAGTCAAAATTTCATTCATAAATTTAATTTATTTTATTATGTTTAAAAGACGAAACATTTTATCGTGTAACTAGGTCTGTCGATAAATATTAAATCATAATGGCCATAAATCACATCCAGTATCCTTCCTTTCTATATAAAAGGGCAAATATTTTGAAATCTTTTCAATAAGTTGCTTGATGGGACAACGAAATAAGGGAATTAGATTTAAAATGTAATTAACCTGGATTATTTAAATAATTTCATAAGTCGTTTAATTAGAGTAATTACAATAATGTTTAGTCAATGAATATTATCTTTTAAGTGATAAGACAGTCGTAACCCAGAACAGAAATTTTGAAAAAGTAGAGATTAAAAGAATGAGATACGGGGAATAGTATTTGCGTTTATCTATTTATTAAGATCTAAAAATTTGATCATTGTTAATGAATCCCATTCTAAAATCTTCATTATTTAAAAGCACATTAATACTATCACAAAAAAATTCCTAATCAAATAATAAATAGACAAGGATTTTAACATGATTTTGGTTAGTATAATTAGCCTTATTTATGGTGAACCGATAAGGGAAAGCGTAAACCCCATAAGGTTAAAAATTTTACTTTAACTGTTCTAATATGTCAAATTATTACGACTTCCTTAAAAAATTGGTTCCATCATTTAATAAAATTTTTAATTCTACATAAGAAACGTCACATTGTAGAACGAATGACATCTTAGATAAAATAGCAGAAACTATAAACTCAATTTCTGACGAAAAGTTGGAAAAATATATTAAAAATCCTGATATCATGTTTTTCCTGTTATACCTTTAATAAATTAGGAAAAGTTAATTTTTAAAAATGTATACTAATTTTTATTTAACACTACTTTCAATAATATTTTTTAAAAATTTTTTCAAAAGTTTAAATCATAAAAGACTTAATAAAACAGTTCAACATGGAGTAAAAAATAGTATATATGGCAAGCAGATTGTATTATAGAAAAAAAACAATCAATCAAATAATTAATCCATTTAATCGTTTTATAGTTGTGATCACGTTCATATTATTAACAATTGAACAAGTAAACTGTGTACAAGCGTGATAAAATGAATTATCAAATTGCGTACCTTTCTCAATTTTTCCAAATCAGCATCTAAAATGCCGGTTGATACCGCAATACGATCCAAAATATCAGGACCATTTTCATCAATAAACTTTTTCCATTCTTCACAAGCAACAAATTTATGGACCTTGGTACATTTAAGACAGTTAAAGGAGATAATTTACACAGGTGAATAAGTTATGTTCAGCCATGGTTTTGGCAGTTTCTAGGGTTCCAATAGTGTCCATGTTCGAGGCTACAATCGGAATACCTTTCCATGTTCTCTTAGAATTTACAAACGTAAAAGTCCGTTCGAGGGAAACCTTAATGAATTTTGTGATATAAATAAAATAAAAACCTGTTTTCGACTGTTCAAAATACTTCTCTTTGGTCTTATAAGAACATCTTTAAAATCAAGTTTAACGTCGGATTCGATCCTCATTTTCGCGGAATACAATAAATGTATAATTAATTATAAGGGATTTACAGTCTCCAATTACAACCGCCTGTTTCGGCTTTAATACGAGAGGATGTTGTGAGGGTCCGTGCATTGTATTAGTTTTTGAATTGGATTTTCTTTCCATTTTGCTTAACGGATCCTGTTCTTTAATTCCTATAAATTGAAAATTTTGGTGTTAACATCATTTTAATTAAAATTTTCCGCAATTTATACTATATATAAACTTCTGCTATGCTTAAAGATTGGTTTTTTATGTTCGATCTTGAATTCATACATCTATGTAGGGTCATCTGAATTTCGTGTCGCTTCATATTGTGTATATAGATAGTATCAGATACGATAGAATAATGCAGAGGGTGTAGTTTCTTTTGTCCTAAATATCACCTTATATAATGGTAATTTTTTAAGAACGGGTTAAAGAAATTTCTTTTTTCTTATTTATTTTATTTAACATACAGTTTCACTGGGTAGAATAAAAATCTATGATTCTCACTGAGTCATAGAATTGGTTAAACTTTAACATGTACCTTCCACCTAATCAAAATATAGAGGTGTTTCTAGGTGTATGAAGAAAATATTAGCGAACCACGAATTTATGTGGCTCACCAGTATGAGAGATGTTGGCATACGTAAAATTAGTCAGCCAATTTTTCATCCTTAGAAAATACCTATTGTCGTAACCAATTTGATTCCATGTTTAAGGACAAATATTTGGGCAACCGGGGGTTTGGCAGCTAAACACGTCTGAAGCAACCTGGAATTGATTTTATCAATTCTTATTTATTTTTTATCAAAAATTATTGTTTTTAAAATGGCTACTTTTTTCATGTTCCTCTAGTAGAAGAGTTTTCGCTAATCATTTATTATAATGAAAACTTTGAGGTTGCATAGTGTAGAATACAAAGAAAATACCGTTTCACACATGTCTGTAACTAATCTATATTTACAATAGGTTCCCTGGATACTATAATTTATATTACTTCATTTAAGCCGCTCCGGATTGTTCGGCGGTATACTTCATCAGAAGCATCCCTCTGTTCCCTCAAATGTATTTGGAGTAGATTTCCAAAGAATTATTGAAATTTCGTATAGGAAATTTTAGGCGCAGGTTGCTTAAATATTAATAAAGGGATTTTTTCTATAGAACTATTACATATTTTTAAGTTTAAAATAACTATTTGCAACTGATTTAATTAATTGCTTAAAGTATATAATTTTATTACTTTAATTATTTTGTTATAAAAAAGGCTTATGTATATAAATAATATCGATCTAGAAGTAATGATTAACTAATTTTTCTGGGATGTGAAATCATATTAATAAAAACTAAAATTCATTAATCAATAAATTATATATGTTAATTTATAATAGCAAACCTTATCTTAGAAAATGAACAAAAAATAGGATTACTTAATTTACTGTGTTCTTCCACTTCGCTATATTTAACTTGGCCCATAATAAATATGAAAAAAACCTTTTTATGTCATGGAAATTTTTTCTCAAGTAGCATGTTAAAATTCATTAATGAACGAAGCTATTATTGAGTATATTTTAATATAATTTTTCATATACAATCAAACATAGATATAAGGCGTTAGTTGGGGTCCAAAAAATTCTACCGCTTTTTATCTGATTGCGCCTTATACCTATTTGATTTGTCAATTTTTAGTCAAATTTTTAAATACATAGATTTTTTGGGGTCCAAGACCCTATCTCGCGCAACCGATTATTGCGTTTTATCGATACGTCTTATTTCGATGTTTACCTGTAATAAGTTACATATACTAACCCTATGTTTGAATAAAATGGTAGAAAATTCAAGTTTCATTCGTTTAAAAGTCTCCAAAATTATGTTATGGATGTAAATATAGTTCAATACACCATTACCCCTGGTCATTCCAAGCCAATCATGTAACATAAATATCATATGCCCTTTGATATGGTATTGTAGTGCCTAAAAACCTGCATAATTTGGATAGGATGACGATAGCGGAGTAAAGTGCTTTTTCTTAAATTTTCATTAGTCTAATTTGGTTAAACTATTTATTATTTTCTCCATAAAAGAACCAGCCGGAATGCATTTGTACCTAAATAATTAACCAAAAATATACTTTATATTCTTTTATTTATCCACCGAACCTCTGAGGTTCCGAGGAAGAAATTGATTAGGGAGCGGCCACCAGCCGGAGCTGCATAAGAAAAGGACATCGTGAATATATTAATAAATAAATCAAATAGACAACTTAACTAATGAGTTTCAGTAACGCCGCACACCCACCGCCAGTCTGCATGTCTATTTATACTCTACGAGAGATTACGAAAATATTATTAAAAAGGTTAAAATATTCATTAAATGACTAATTTCCATTTAAAATTGTATTTAAATTGAGACAGTACTTTAAGGTTAACTAAGAATAAGGAATTACCTAGTTGTTTATACAGGTAGTAGATTTTGTGTTAAACCACTTTCACTTAAATAATATTGACTACATATATTTTATAACATGTTTGTAATTATTTATACCAGAAAATGACTATTTTTATATTATTAGAGTGGGTTTGAGAAATTTTACATATGAAACAAAGATATAAGAGAAGCTTAAATTTAGATGATTTGAATTTTTCAAACATTGTATGTTCAAGGATATCATTTTAGAGCTCAAATGAAGCTAAGACAGATCATACTCACTAAAATAACAAAGACACAATTAACGTTCAAAACACAGTTGATTCTATCATAAAAGTATTAACAACTTGTTTCCAAACTTTACATATAACCCGAAATATTGTCCCCACTACGGTATCGAGGGTAACAATGGCTGTGCCTGGCTAAAAACTCGAAGGGCACAATCCCGTCAATGAATCTTGTATGACACAATCAGAACCTCCTATTAAATGGTTTTTAAATACTCCAGAGCAATAATATTTTGATGTGAGGAAGTGATAGTATAAATATATATTAATTATGAAGAATTACTTCGAGGACTCAGTAATACTAATATTTCACTCACAAACGAGACCTTTAAGATTATTTTTGCCATATTTTTTAAACTTTACACAATTCATTTGAAATTCAAGTGAGTAAATGCAGATGATACCCACACTCTGCTAACAAAAAGCTCTCTTTTCCAATAATATTGTATTAAGAAATGTTGAAAAGTTACAACTAGAACACTTCGTTCGCCTGTCTTGTATATTTAAAATGATTTTCTATTTAATTCTTCAGATATGCATTGCCTAATGCTACAGTTAGGGGGTGATATTTAAACTTTTAAAATTTTTTAAAAAAATTTCTGAACTTTAGATAAAAAATTAAATACAAATCAAACAAAAATATGAAAAGTTTTAATAGGTCTTAAATAAATTTATCAGAAACGCCTGGAGGTAATACATAAAATTTAATTTTAATTATTCGTGAGAACATCTCGATTGTCAAAAGAGCTAAAGAGCTCCTATTATAATTTAAGAGAGTATATATTAAAGAAGATTACAGATTGGAATGGGAGAGGATAATATACCAAAGGGTTTATTCAATTAATATTAATAAGTGAATTAGATTTTATTGCAAAAACAACCATTGTAGTAGAAGAGTTATGTCAAGCCTATAATTCTTGTTCTTGTCCTACCACCTAACTCTACCAAAAATTATAGATTACACAATGGGAGACTTTTATTATAAAAAAAAACAAATTATCTCCAAGCACTATAAAGAAGTTAGTCCATAACATTGCAAGGTATGATACTTTTTTAGAAGAATATTATTAATGCCATTTTTTGATAATATTCATTATAAAAAAAGGTGCATTAGGTGATCTTCGTAAATAAAAATAAAATATTTAACTTACGAGTTATATTTTATAGATAAATAATAACATATTCAAATGTACTTAAGTAACAGGTCATTGCATAAAAGCGTCAAAATATCTGGTATGGAAAACATAGCCATACTGGTTTTAAGAAACTTTATTAATTATATAGAATAACTAAATAATTAAATATATACTCCAGATCATATTTATTCCAAATAACTATGAATAGATAAATAGCATGTCTTAAATTTTATTACAAAATTATCACCACAAAACGATCAAAGCTATCTAAATGGAATTTATATAGTTTGAATTAAAATCGAGGTACTGAATATCAGATAATATATAATTTTTATCAACTTTATGTTATCTAAATTAAAAATTTCTTGTTTGAAGTTCTTTCATTGCCTCTAATGTTAGTTAAGTATTCTCTCAGGCTTAACATGTTTTTCATAAGTGAAATTGTTATTCAAATAAAATAGAAGAAAAAATATGAAACTTATTCTTATTGATATAATAAACCCGATATGGTGAGGAAACGAAATGAAATTTTCACAAGTCGTCATAAAAAAAATTTTAATTTGAAATACGTGGTGTAATACTTGAAAAGATTACTCACCAGATAAATATTGAACAATCAACTTATGTTTAAAGTTTTCTAAGCCGTAAAATGAGGTACTTGTGTATTTCAAAGTTCAAAGATATTTTTATTGTTTATATTGCTGTGAAGGAAACGGATATTCTCGACTCCCACAAAATATTTGAACCTAGAATTTTATTTTGTTATATTGAGGTTTCAGTCAGTTAAAAGTTGTTACAAATTAGTATTTAATTACTCTTTAAACTTAATACGATTGGATGCGAACACAACGTGTGTATAAAACATATTTATATATCATCCTGTGGGTTATAACAAAGTTGCAACATTTTTATAAAGGAATAAAACTATTTATAATCTTCTGGAAGATCTATCTGAAGATTATACCACAAAATATCTTGAAACAGGAATTTCTGAAGGTTCGTACCTCAGAGCGAGGGCAAAATACGTTAAGGAAACTTAAAGTAAATTTAAATTATTTTTTATGAAAAACAAGAAAATATTGAAAGTTTAAACGAAGAAAATAAATTTTATTACATTTCCAGTGACATCATCACATAACACCACTTTTTGTATATATTATTATTTAATAAAACATGGATGTAGCGATAGATTTAACCTTTTACTGCTTACCGATAGTTGTGTTTATTATAATATTTAATAAACTAATTATAGGATTATTTATTTATAAAGCATAGCGGAGCGAGAACGCTGCTCGTGTTTTCACAATATAGCTTGAATGTTACAAAATGCTATTTTTCAAAACTAACTATTGTGGTCGCCTCATAGGGCCTTCTGGATTTATCCAGAAAGAAGTTAATTATTGAGAGGTTATGATACGCAGGAGTATATTTATACATCTCTACCTCTAGCGTGCTAATTAATCTCTTCAGTGTAGGCCGCCTAGCTATTTTATATATTAATCGTAAATACACGAATGTTTACGACAACATATTAAATTGTTGATATCTTAATAAAATCTTTCGAATATTACAATATTTGAATCACTGACGTTTGGATAATCGAGATCTAAATGTATTCGATTTTAGATACAAGGAATTTAACAATACTAAATTTTTTAATAAACATGTGCAATCCTTAACTAATTAAATTCTTGTTAACGGGTTAATATTGATAAAGTCAAATCATAAATACAATTACTCTATACAGCAAAGTGATTTTCTGGTATCCGGTGAAAGATAGAAACGTTCTGTTGTACTTTGTTGCAATTTAATTATATCTTTCCTAATATCTCATCAATAGTTATACTGAATTGCACAACTACCTGTATAAATATGAAAGTTCTTGCTTTGAACAAAAATATAATTCAACTCGAATATCTCTCATCACACTGAAAAAATAATTTTTAAAACTAAATTTAATGTATGAAGTAAAACCAAAATTTATTAGCTGACAAAAGCTCTTTACATATAGATATGACAGGGTCTAAGAAAAGCACAAAATTTAAATCCCTTTGCTGAAGCTTTAGGTTTATTGCACGTAGTAAATGTTTTGGATCTGAATAATCCAATTCGTTACACCAACATTCCAATTATTTTATATAATTTCTCTTGAACAATTTGTGTTATTTATCCAATATAATCAGCATAATAGAGAAATAACAATGTGGTGCCTCAAATAGAGCGACTACCTTATCATGTATAAATTTGTTTGTATTCAAACAGTTAATATGGTTTGAAAACAACGTGTCGGGAAATTCTATGGTTATGATCCTGCTTGTTATGAAAGATTTGTCTTTATGTTGATGAATAGGAGTAACATAAATTGAATAAAAGATTTGAGGACGAGTTGAAAATCCTAGATTCAATCCCGTCAAATAAAAATCATGTAATATAATAAAAGACAAAAAAACAATTTCTAAAATAAAAATGGAAAAGGTTTTTAAGCCCGGATTTATAATTTTCTTCCTTCAATTATAGAAGCAATTCTCGGCCAAAAAATAAAAACCTAAAGTACTTTAGCCCATAAAATAAAAAATTATAATTAATTATGAATATATTCATAATAAACGGTTTTCTTTAAAAGAAATTTTTCGATCAAAGGATGGGAAGCATTAGAACAATTTATCATGTGTTTGACCAAGCTCGAGTATGGGTTTGAATTTTTAATAAGTTATTGTATATTCCGACTGCTTTATCAATTTCATATAATATAATGTTAAAATATGTTTTGAAAGGTGTATCCGTGATTAATAAAATTATTTAAGCTTTGGAACAAAATAAATTATGTAAAAATTGTTTTTTTTCCTGCTTTTGTATTTTTCCTTTTATTCCAAAATATAAAAAAAAATTTATAAATTTGTATGTTTTAGACAGTAAAATATAAGTAAAAATATTTTAAAAGAAAATATAAAAATAATTAATAATGGATATCTAAGAAAATCAACTTAGTATACGAAATTGATTTAGGTAAAATAAATAAGGATTTCGATAAATATTGAAGAACCAAAATAAAAAGAAATTTGAATACGTTGAGGTAATCTTAAAGTTTGATTTTAACTTCGTTTTAATTATAATTTTGTAAAATTTTTTGATAAAAAGATTATTCATCTATATTTAAGAGATTCTGGTGGCGATTACTTTTTTACATCTAATTTCATTTATTAATGTTAGTGAAACTAAACGTGTGGATATTATTAGTTTTTTTTCTTCAAAACGTCATTAGTCTACCCTCTTCTGATGTAGGTACAAATCTTGAACAAGAAATTTCGCAATGCAGAATGGTTTCGGAGCCTGTGTGTGTAGAGAAACATCGGTGGAACTGCATGTTTGGATTTTGTTCTGCTTCAAAATGCATAAAATGGGAAACAGTTGAGAAATTAGTTTGCTAACAACTTAACCATTTACTCAAAAGTTAGCCCACTATAATTACTTTATTAATACAAATATATACTATGATATATTTTTAAACTAAATTCAAGCCTTTTAATGTTTAAAATCAAAAAGATAAAAACAGCTCAGCCAGATAATATGCCTTGCTACAAATTTTTACTAATCTACCTTGGATGTATAATAAATCTACGATATAAATTTTGAGCACAATCTGTAAATTAGGGTACAGAATCTATCAAATTTAATTTTAATTAAAATTTTTTAAAGAATAATTTCGAAAAAGGTAGGAATTTTTTTAATCTCTAATAAAAACATAAAATCATAGTTATAACCATTTCATATGCATTGGGGCTTTTAATTACCTAACCGTGTTTTATCAGTGTTTGATTGTATATCTATAGTAATACACTAAGATAAACATCTTCGTTAATATAGCCCAGTTTTTTAAAATTTACTTCATAAAATACAAGAACAGTATAGTTATTTTGATCGGATTGTGCCAATATCTTTAACAAATAAGGATTAAATGGATTTATTATAGTTAATGTTCCTAAAAAAGTAATATAAACTTAATATAATGCCATTTTTATACAATGAATCTCTAGAAAAAATACATGGTAAAATTTTCAAATAAGGTCAAGAAAAATTATCTAAAAAGATTTAGATCGTATATTTCCTGTTTCATTCGAAAGTTTAGATCAACCGAAAGATTTACCCCCAATCGAAATTCTTATTTTCATTTTATATAAAGAAATCATATAATATTGAAGTACTATATTTTTCTAATATACAGCGACACATTTTCCATATACATATTTTGTTTAAGCTATTTCACAAAATTGTTTCGTTTACATATTGTTCCTATTTTTATCATTTTATCAGCATAAACCAATAAATTTCTATACCTAGTGTATGAAATTCGTTCATAAATTATAAATAAAAATTGAAGCTTCTGAGGATGTAACTTAGACTTTTGAAGGGTTTGATATAATTGTAACATTTTTTTACAATATATTGTAGTCCTAGTATGGAGACACTCGATATGAAAGATATTATAATCTTTAATCTGTGCATTAGTTAAAGTTATAAACATACCTTTACAGGATAATATATAAAATCAGTGATTAAAAATATTCAAAGTTCAGCATTAGGATATTTCCAAACGAATGCTGAGACCACTGCATCAATAGACCCTCTTTAATGACAGATTGAATATTTTCTAAATTTTTAATGAAAGGACAATATTGACTTTGTTATAAGACTTGTTACCGAAAAAATTTTAGTGGATACTAAAGGATCTAATGAAATCCTTTTAACAAAAAGTTAGAATATCCTATATGAAATAACAATTGGTATAAACATGACATGGGATGCTCATACATCTAAATGTAGTACCATATTTATTACTTTTTGTTTAAAATTTAGGGCTAAGCAAACGTTAGCTACTATACTTAACAATAATATTCGCCAAATAAAAATTTGTTTATCTTTTGTTAACATAAAAATGTATCTCAATTTTTGATTAGTAGATTTATGGCAGAACGATGAAAGAATATATAACAAATTTATTATATACAATATAGTCCTTGATCTTATGTGACCGTCTGCTATCTAGTAGTATGCATAAATCAGATATTATAATGTATAAGCTGTATATAGAATCGAATGTTTTTACAACTTTGAAATTAGAAAAGCTAAAAATATTTAAATGGTTCATTTAATAGATTCGAAAAATAACATTTCAGGAATAAAGGTAAAAAGTTCATAAAAATTCTTATTATTTCAACAACAGGGTATTGTCGAGATGAATGAAATATTAACACATTTCATTTCATGTTTTTTCAGTTAAAACATGCGAAAATTTGAAAGTTTAATTACATGTTATCGTATAATATTGTGGCAACCAAGCGGTGCATATCCAGCCTGCAAGCGCTGGATATAAAGGGACCTCATTGATCGTCCTTTTCGGGAACCAAATAACCAATGGTTCGACGATTCCAAATCACCAAGAGAATGCAGAAGTCATAATAAGCTTAAATGGTAAAAAATTCGTTAATAACTGGTTAGTATCGAAAATAACCGATATATCGTAATTGGTTAGCTGTTTCACTTTAACATGAAAGCAGAAAAGATCATTTGATTTTTATTTCAGTTTTTTAAATTCAATTAGTAAGTTCATGAATCAAAAGAAAAAAATTTTAACGAATAATCCGGTTTATATAAAAAGTAATTATCCAAATATATTCTCAAAAAATGACTTAATAAAGGAAAATAAATGTTACTAGTCTAAATGTAAAATTTTTCGTAACGGAAGGTGGATTCTCCCTCGGTTTATTTAGCCTTTCACCCATACGTTCTCAACGCTTACAGAAAAGCAAATCCTTAAAGCAATTATCATGTTCATTTTAAAATAGAGAAACTGAAACTATGCTTAATATAGAAAATTAGAACAGTAGCATTTTACACAACTTAATGGCCCCAAAAACTTATAAAACAAGAAAAATATAATAATCGCGAAAACTATTTACAAGTTTGAATTAATGAATAGCTTAAAATATCTACGTGTCCGTTTTCTTAAAACCCTTTAGGATACAGTCAGGACAGTACCAAGATCCGGTAGGATTTTCTTCCAAATTCACACACACATAATGAAACCACTGATATTCACACTATTGAATAATATTAAAACTTAATAAGAAAAACATTTTCATTGTCACATCCTATCATATTTGGACAATCCTTCTACCAAAACATAGAAAACATAAAAAAAGAGGAAACCACTTCACCCCTGCAAGAGCAATAAACAGGCTCGTCATTTACCTCCAAATTTGAAATCTTTTCGGGCAATGAATCATCTGCTCCATTCTGAGAATATTGATTACTTGAAGTATCTAAAAAAGCTTTGCATATAATCAACATAAAGTAACATCGTTTTCTCTGTCTGAAACCTAGCGACTTGGTAGGAGCATTTGATTTTCCAGTAGCCGATTTATGATTCTTTAGAGGAGAACCTGTTTTAATATGATTATCGAGATTAATAAACACAATTTTTAGCAATAAACAAAATTACAGACTAAGTGGAAACATTATATATAGTTTATAAAGAGAAATAAAAAATGTAAAAATCGTAAAAATCAACACATTTTGATAATTTTTACTGAATTAAGTCACTTAAAAGCCTTGGATATAATAACAAAATCTACAACAATTTTTACATGAAACGAAGACGATAGGGTTAGCATATGTTTAAATATTTATTATAAATATCCATATCATATATTATGTTTTTTTTATATATATCTTGTTTATACATTAACTTTATTATTTCATACTATAAGTTTAAATAAAATGTTTTTATTGCCTAAATTAAGTAAAATAATAGGCTATAATGAAAATAAATTTAAAACAGAATGTTGAGATATTAAATTAAGAATGGGTTTCTCATTATATAACAAAGTTATGCTAAAATTAGTCCTATTTTTTCATTTTAAACCAGTTTAAATGAATTATTTAAGGTTTTATTATCTTAAAATAGCATACTAAGAAGTTATATATAAGAAAAAATACTAAATTTATTGCTCTAAAATCGCACAATTATTTCAGTTCAATAGATATCATACCCAATAACAAACTTGAAAATAAAAAGAGCAGCTTTCCTTAAACGAACTTCGTTGCTGCCATATTGAAGTGTTAGACAAAAAAAGTCAAATTCATGTAAATTCAACTCCTATTATTTATACATTTCATAAAATGATATCGTCTTCTAATATTATCAAAACCATTCATTGTTACAGCTGTCTTAATAAAAAAATATGTCAAATTTATGTGATCAGGTGCAAAAACAAAATGAAGAGATATTGGTCCGACATTTTAATCATTTTTACATGGAAATGAAAGTGATAATATAAAAACATTATATTCGAATGTAGAACAATAAAATATTTAAAACAATCAATCGTTCCCTGATCTATTGCTACAAAAACTAATTTTTCTAACCTTCAAAAGTTTTTTACATTTTAACATATTAACCTTAGCAAATAGAATAAATTCATAATATTAACATGATTCTTTGAAAAAGGCTAAAGCTAGTTCTGTCTTACTAGTTGCATTTTCCATTTTTAAACAAAATGATGCGCCAATGGATTCGTGGAATATATTATCCGTTTTGTTAAGAAATCCTATATGATATTGTTGGCTAGATTGGGAATTAAAGGCAGATGGATCTTTATATTTTTCCGGAAGTTCATTTACAATAACTATTAAATTAAAAAAATAATGACGATATAAAACAAGAAGGAATATAACGAAACATTTCCGGTTTTATTGAACCATTATCTATTTCGCTTTGGATCACTTCTATAATATATGAAACAATTTCGGATTTTTAAAAACTTTGCTCAATTCGCTTACATGCTCCAGGATTTTCAGACTCCATTGCACATCTAACCTTGAAGATTTCTCTATCAAACTTTTCCATGAAATTTTCCATCTAAGCATATAAAAAAACGGTTACATATCTCAAAACTCCCTTTTCTAGATTGGCTAAGAGCTTGATTTTCTCATCACAGTCAGTGATAGTGGAATTGATTTTCTTAAAAACAATTAAATAAATAAGAATAATTGAAGGACATCCTCAAGACGATCCCGTTCATCCATCAGCTCATGCATAGATTTCAACTTCTTATCAGTGTCATTGAAAAATTTTGATATTTCATTATCCAGCTCCTCATTTTTCTCTATCCAATTAAAAAATAAGTAGGCCTTAACTGTGAATTTTCTTGTCGATTTGGCCAACCTTTTTAAAACTACCTTTTACCTGGTTGGGCACCTCTGAAAAAACTAAAAAAGTGAAAAAATCATATAGAAAACTAAACATTCAAGTAAATCATCTGCATACATCATCAATACGGTAAAAGAAATCCCCTAACACCTTTCTACTTGCAAAACAAAACGACTTGTGGCGAACAATGTCGCATATATTCGTATGCTTTTGTTTATAATTATTTTTGCGGGTAGTGGGCGTCCTTTTTTGGCTAAATTCTAGATAGGAAGGTTTGTCAGTATGGTATTTTTATGCTTATCTTTGGCTTTAATGAAAATACGATTGGTTTTATTATTAAATACAAAACAAATGTCTCAAACCATATGATCAACGTAAATGTTGGTGATCTTATATATTTATAAACCAATTTAGGGTTCAATGTAACCTTTTTTGGTTTACATAGTTCGGAATTTTTATACGAGTGCCATGCTAAGTCACAGGATGATCCCTGATTTGGAGAAATTTATTCGTTACTAGCTGCATCCATGATAGGGCTATGATAGTTTTTATAAATCCATTACGTTGATTGGGAGTGACGCATTTGTAGGAAATACGCTTAATTAACTTTTATTGCTTTTGTTTCAATTTTATTAATGTCTATTGTGGAATTATAGTATAGGATTGATCATATTTTTCTTCCTCAAATTGCATCTTCTGCTCCCGTGCTACTATTATCTGAATAAGACCTCGGATGTATTTCAGATATTTTTTGTGAACGATCAGCAATGAAACAATCACGTTATATAGCCTGTTCTTAACATATTTATATGCGTGCTCACTTGATTAAAAAAAATAAATTTACATCCTTTTATCTGGTATTTCTCCTTATAACAGTATAAAACATGCATGAAATAATATATTTTGTTTGTTTGACCATTTATATGATGTGTTTAAGTTAAACACCTTACTTAAAAGAGTGTCTAAAGAAAATCTAATCTAATGATAAACAGTGGGTTATTAATTTATCAAATCATTAGTCCAACAAATCTCACCCCTCAGGAGAATCAGTCCCCATTTCACCAGGGCAGCTTTTCCTAAATTCTATTTTACCTTCGTAGTTCTACCTATTCACTTGTAATACTACGAATAAAATGGGAAAATTGTTCTGAGAGATAAATCCACTTCATTTTCCGCAAAACATGATTGAAGCCTTTCTGCTCTAAAAACTTTTCAAAAATTTTGAAGAGTCCTTTTAAATGTATTTTAATTTTATTGTATCTCTGTCGATGATATTCCATCACAGAATCACCCATTTCATAATGTTTGAAATGGAATTTTTTATCACTATATTTTTTCATACTTTAAAATGTGTAATTTCTGTACTTAAGAACCGATAAACGAGCATTTTGTAAGTTTTTCTTTAGTCTTAGAGCATAATCATGCAAATTAATGCAATTTTCGCATCCGATTCCCATGCAAGATCAATGGGGAGTTGTATTTTCCGTCCAAATAGTGGGGTGAATTTATGAGCTTAGATCTATAGTATAGCATTACTTAAGGTAAAATTTCGTCCCGATTTTTAAATCATATATATCAAGGCACAAATAAACCTCTCTATCAAACCGTCACTCTGAGGTATATATGGTTTTATCGAAGTGAGACTTGTTGTTGGAATAAAAAAAACTTCGATTACACTACTAGTGTGTTATAGCTATTAACTAAACTAATTATGGAATGTTTTAGAAGCCTAGGGCTTAGCATTTATAAATAGATTGTGCGCAACATGCTGTTTTTCTAATACCTAGAATCTAGAATATATTATTTGAAATAACGAAGGTTCTAAATTCCTACCCTGGTCAATGTGTAAGCTTTATTGGACGCAAAATCTGCAGATGATGTTCCCTACAAATGTATCAGCTTCCATATTCGGTAATGCACATAACTAGGTCCCCATGAGCTACAAAATCCCCACCACCAAAACACGTCGATTTCCAGCATTAATAGTTTGTAAAGGACCAAAAATATCCATAGCCAATCGTTGGAACAGATAGCCTAATACCTGAATAGATATTGTTACCATTTATTTCTTATTTACATTATTTCGTTCCATACGAATTTCAGAAGAGTTACACCAATTTACTATATATTTTATCATGCAAGTGGACCAAAACCATTTTCTACATTTGTTATCGTTTTATTGTGTCCCAAGTGAGCGACTCGATATGAAATATTATGAAAGGCTTTTAGAATATCATAGGCTAGTACTTTAGGAACAAAGATTTGCATATAAATCTTCATTTTTTTTTATAATTACTATATAATATTCCTTTAACTAACTCAAAATTATTTCTGAGTAGCCCTAACGTAATAACACTAGTGGACATTAATGATGGTTTCATGACAGGTATAGAGTCAGATTTAACCAGTTTTTCACGATAGAAACCTTATCATCATAAATCTTGTTCCAACAAGGCTCTTTCCTTATTTATTGTAAGTATCATTAAAATCAGCATTAACATTATAATGTATTAAAACGATTAGTATTAGGACAAGTGTAATTAGTATGGCGATCGGCAGGAATTTTGGACACACTTGTTTATTATAAGCGTGGTTATCACAAACATGTTCTGTACTCCGTTGATATCCAATATCGAAGTCATACTCCACCAACGTTTGGAGCCATTATGCAAGCTGACCTTCCGTTCCTTTAACGTTCTTATAAATTTCAAGGGGTTTTGGTCAATCCTTACTTAGAATTTCTTATGATGTAGACGAGGGTTAAAATGTTTGATTTTTCATACAAGAGCGAATAATTCTATCTTAGTTACGTTATAATTTAATTTATGCATATTTAAACTCTACTTGCAAACCTATCACTCTTTCACCAACCAAAATCTTGAGAAAGCACAGCTCCGTAAGCAACACAACTACAATCTCTATCAGTTACGAGCGGATAATCCAAACTAGGATAACCTTACACCGGTGAAAAAATAAGAAGCGATTTTAAATCTTTAAAAAATTTATATAGGTTATTCGATCAATAACGGCAACAATAAAACAAAAACATTTTTAGAATTTATCGTGATAGAATTATTCTATCGAATTTTTACCTCTATGAAAAGTAATCAAAATCCTGACAATCATAGTGAAATTGGTAATTGGAAACCTCTGTTGGGTAATGATGATGAAACACAAATTCCTAAATCCAGAAGAAGGATTTCTGATGAAATAAGAAATTTGGTGATTACCCATGCAAAAGCTGATCTTAGCAATGCGGCTACTGCAAATCTTCTTTGGCTCCCACGTAGTACGGTTTGTACTATTGTGACCTCTTTTTTAAAAAAATGGTAAAAATAGTTCCATTGACAATAATTGGGGATCGTCGAACAAAAATTGTCGACCTGCAAAAACAGCAAATTAAGTCTTGGGTCGATGAAAATGCAACTTTGACTTTGGAAGTTTTAAAATCTAAAGTGTTGAATGAAATTGGCTTAGAAATAAGCACAAGAACCATTAATAGATGCTTGAAAAATTTCCATTTCACACATAAAACTTTAAATTAAGTTGTTGAGCGAAGGAATTGTGTTTCAACAATAATTACCAACCAGAAAAGAATATGACGAAAACTTCCAACGGTTATTATTTTAATGTGGAGAAAGCCAATTTATTTTTTAAGATGAAGTCGGCTTTCAAGTGTCAACAAGGGTAAGAGTTGGCAGATTACCAAGAGGTACTAATGCTAGAATATCTGTTCCATATGTTCGAAACAGAAATGTTTTGGTAATGACTGCAATGAATGCAAATGGTATGATTTAACATTCCATTGCAGATGGAACACTTACTAGTGAAGTTTTTAAAACGTTCTTAGAACAGTTTAAGGACGTTTATGTTAATAATGGAATTTTAGCTCCTTATATAATTATGGACAATGCTAGAATCCATAAATATAGTTGTCCACATGAAACGATTGAAAGACCATAGCTTAAAATTTTGTTTTTCCCGCCTTAATCTCCTTTTTTGAACCCTAACAAAAATGTTTTTTTCGAAATGGAAAAATTTGGTAAAGAAGGGTGAAGAGGTAAATGAAAATGAATTAGGAAATTCAATTGATTTTTCATTTGAAAATATTACACCAGGGGATTGTGAAAATTATTCCAGAAGAATGAAAACTTATGTCATCCGCTCAATTAACAATAAAGAAATCCTTGATTAATAAATATTCTTTCTTTGATTTTATCTTTTATTAAAATACAAAATATTTTGTTTTGATATTTTTTGTTTTTATTTATTGTCATTATTGATCGAAAAACCATATACCATTTCCGACTCAAATAATTTTTTTTTCTTTTTTAACAATGTCGATAAAAGCTTAGCGACATCATGAATATTTTTAATAGAACGCTAATAACAAGAACATACCCCCAGGAATCTTTAAATATCGTTTTCTCATGTTGAAGCATCCCAGGAAGAAGCGCTTTTTCTTAGATGGACGGTGTCTTGATCCCATTCTTCGAAAAAATTTGCCATAAATACTACATTTCAAGCCTTAAAACTCGGATTTTGGATCTTGTAATTTTAATGGAAAATAAATATAATTAATGAGTATTTAATAATATTTTGTTTTTATAATTATTTAGGACCTTGTAAGAAATATTCAAATTAATATTGATCATGTCAGGTAGTTCTATTTATATAATTATTTTAAATTAATTTCCCCATGTCAGGTACTTTCTATGAGCAGAAACTAAAAAGTCTTATGAATGCAGATATTACTCAGTTGATTGAGTTTTTCAAGTCCAGAAGAATAATGAAATCAACAATGACGTCTTGTCATTGCCAACAAGGAATGATTTGGACTAAAAAGAAGACGTCCTTAGATCAATGTCTGGAAGTGCCAAAAAGTAACCTGTACTAAATACAAGACTAACTTGTCCAAAAGAACAGGTTCCTTTTTGGCCATTTATTTGATAAGTTTGAGAACTTGGTTAGAGGTTCTCTATAGATGGTCTAATGAAGAATCCATGGTTTAATGCTAAAATCATTGACTATTTTGAGGTCCACATAAACTAGGATTTCCAAATGTTTAAGATAATGTATCAGCAGGCATTTTGATACTAATCCTGTTAGGCTGGGCGGCAAAAATGTAGTGTGCCAAATCGATGAAACCTGTTTTGCCATAAACAGAAATATCATCGATGCAGGATTCCTAATTAACAAATTTGGGTGATCGGGATTGCAGACACCTCATATGCACCTGCTGAAGGATATATGAAAGTAGTTCCAAATAGGTCAGCTGCTGCATTGAAGCCTATTATTCAAGATGTGGTGCATCCAGGAACAATTATCCATAGAGATGAATGGAGAGCTTATAATGATCTCCAAGATTTGGGATATGAACATCAAACTGTTAACTTTGTGGAACCAGTTACAAGTGTTCACACCCAAAACAGAATCCTATTGGGCGAAAAATAAGAGATGTAAAGCAATGATGGGCATAAAAAAAGAATTCATACAAGATTATTCGAATGAATTTATGTGGCGAGGCGACATGAGAGGAGATAGTTGTTTTGAAAAAACTTTAGAGTTAATAATATGTCATTATCAATAAAAATTGTTAAAACATGTTCATTTCTTTACTGTAGCACTTATCTTTATCATTTTGTTATAATATTTTTTTTTATTTTTGTAAGGGGGCAGAATTTTTACAAGATCCCGGATTTCTTTAAATTAATCTTCAATCTAAAATCAGAAAACTTAGTTAAAACATTTAAAATGCCTTTTAAGTGGTCTTGGAATGTTTTGGTACAGACAACCAAGCCAACTAAATAAATCACACAGAAGTTTCAAATATACTCAGAGAGTACTCGATTCATTAAACTTTGGAATAAGGATGGAGAGCTGGATAATCCAAATCCCGTTATTTCAAACTGAAAAATTCCTTTTGGTTCGATAAAATCAGTGAGCGCCCTACTATTAAAATTTATAGCTGCATCATAATACCCATTCCCAAGGTTCAAAGACGAGAAGAATTTGAATCATGTAATAAACCTAGCATATCATCTATTCGTTGAAGAGGATAAGAATTTTTAATAGTTTGGTGCTCTCGAGGGTATTTCTCAGGTGTCTGTATAGACCGTGAATAAAGGCTTCGAATTTGTATTTCTTAAAAGCATACTATTTAGATATACTTCTTAAATTGTTTTTTTCTAATCCCACAATCTGCGCTATCCCGCTTGCCTAGGAAACGTCTGGGGGGTATTAAGTGACGGCTAGATAGGTATCACAAACAGCTAAATTGATGAGCTGTCTGCAATCGATGCACATTCTAATAAACCATTTTTCTTTTTTACCATTACCATATTTAAACCATACGGACTATAACCTGGTTCTAATACATCCAATTTTAACTAATCGTCAATTTCAAATTCATTTTTCCCTAATGTGTGCAGGAAATCTACAGCAGTCCTGCTTGAATGGAATTTGATTAGATAAAACATATCAAACTCCAAAATAATTTTCATCCAGTGAAAATTCTTCATTCAAACCTACTACACTCCCATACAATTTAACCTCATGGATCGATTCCAAATGTAAAACTTTTGATAATAAAATCGATCTCATCTTTAAATTTTGATCATCACCCACAAAAAGATTGATAAACTCGCATTGTAGCGTAACTGTTATTAACTATTCGTATATAATCGTGTGCAAGTCTAGGGGGTATTGTAATAATTTTAACACGTGTTGGTTCATGGCAACACAAGGGACATTGCATTATTTAAAATTAATCTGTTCTCCGTTTACAGTAAAAAGGTTTTTCACCAAAACAATAGTACAGTTGCTCATTCGTAAACAATCAATTTCTAAAATCATCGGACAAATAACCCCTATCGACCATTCAAAACCATTGTGAAAAACACTTTTCTTCACAAAAAATTCACATCGAATGTGGCAAAGGATTCCAAACAACTGCCATCGACAAGTTGCAATGAAAAGTTATCTGAAATTGCTATAGTTGAATCAACTATCGATAGTCTATTACCAATAACTAAAACCGCTGCACCTGAATTAGCTAGCATACTACTATGAATCAACCTTCTCTCCATTTACCACACTAAGTGACCCAGTACAAAATAATGTAGAAAAACATAAGAGCGGCCAAATCCAGCAAAACAATCAGGTTTATAACACCTGTAACATATTAATGTTCTTTTTCAGCTTTTTAAAAGCCTCATTTCCACCAGTGACTTTCCCTATAGCTTTCTTAACTTCTTACTCTACTATATTTCCAATCATTGTCGATATCGGTTTGAGCTATTTGTTGCAGAATGTTGTCATCTTTATCTCTTTTATACTTGGAAATATTGCTTCAAAAAGTTCGAAAATTTCTAGAGCTGACTAGATAAACCCTGACTGATGTTTGATTAACTCCATATTTGGATGCTTCGATCTTATACCAACCAAAAAGTGGTTAAATTTAAAAGGTCCTGACTTTTTCACTGTCGAATACCCTCTTTGTTCCGATTCTTAAATCCGCTCAAAAAAATCAATCAAAGGTTTTCTAAACTTTATTCTGTAAGATCCTACCATCACTAGTTCACCATAACGTCCAATCAACCAGGATTTAATGAGATAAAATTCTGCTTGCAGCGAAAATGATTCCAACTCGAAAAAATGAAAAATTCCATCAGACGGCCCTAGCAAAAGCTATCTAACCCAGAGGTTTGCCATAACATCCAAAAATTTCATCGTCATTTCAAACATAAGAATCCACATATTTGTATTAGGAACAGAGTTAGTCAACGAGGAACTATGGTTAATAAACTAACATCAGGTCTGATATAATTTCTGACTGACCCAATCGTTGTATTTGGATTAAACTCCATAATAAATTGTTTCTAAAGAAAATTTAATCTATCGATTACTCCCGAGTTAATAATTTAAGTAATCCCTAATCTGACGATGTAAAGATTTTGTAAAAAAAACCGGCATGAAAGCCATACATTTCTTGAAGAGCATCTGCATCAATAAGAAACTGGTTATCCATCAACCCGTTGATCAATTGGTGAAACGTAAAACTCATTTGGTAAAACATTCTTCCATTCTTAAAAAATTTCCTTTATAAGAGAAAATTTTTGCCTTTACTCTAGGTGAAATGATGGCTCTAAGATTGTTAAAGAGGGTTAATATTAAATTTGATTCGACTTTCTCATGAAATTATCTTAAATAATATTGGGTGACTTTAATACTTTAGTATGCCGATAATTTGATTTAAAATGGAATATCTAGGGCAACTGTAATGAATATTTACATATGCTTTTTTCTCAACAGCTTTCGATTCCTTCCGTTTCTTTACCATAATGAAAATTGCTAAACATGCACAAATACGATAAAACTGTTATCCAGAAATTTTTTAGGTAACCAGCATCTGATATAGCAAATGGCAATACCCATGTGATTCACATAAATCGCTTCCCTTTGTACATTTCATGCTTAGCGGCAAAACAGAATTTTGAAGCACATTTTTTTCTCAAAATATACTATTGAAATAGTTATTGCTTGAGTATTAAAAAAAGACGACAAAAACCAGATTTCAGTATTATTACTAATTTCGCTGAATTCGTATTCGTTTGTTGATGAAGATTTAGTTTTCGTTTAGACCATATCCAAGGAAAGTCGCAAAATTGCAATCTTATTATTCTTGATGTTTGTTTAATAAAATTTTCAAAAAATAAATGAAAATTTTTTTTCTTTTGCTGCAAAAGAAAAGTTTTGGAGTCCCATTAAATACCAATAAAGACTTGATGGAATTAATTTTCATATTACTATAGAAAAGTATTTTTTGCCTTTAACCTGATTTTAAAAAAATATTCAATATTCCAAAAAATAATAGTTTGTTCTATTCTATTCTAACTGATAATTGAACTAAAAATAGCCAAAATATTTGCATTTTAGTCCAATAATGCATGAGAAACACGCTTGATGGTTTGAATAAGCTCACACAGTGTATAAAGGATTTTTTCTTATACTTCATTTTTCATTTGTCTCTGTTATGTAATAAATTTTCATTCATTGATTCTTAATAATAGAATTAATTAATTAATCTAAGAAAATAAATTAAATCTCAAATGCCAAAAGCTAATATAATGTGCATCAATAATTTAAAAAAATGTACCAAATATCTAAAATAATATGAGTTGAAAAGTTTTTAGGAACAAAACTCATAATTAACGGGTCTTTTATTAATAAAAAGAGCATAACTTTGCGAACTTAGGCTTCCATAAAATATATTTTCCGTTTTTATAAAAAACTCAGATAAATCCATTCCCCAGTCAAGGATTATGTGGTGCCCATGAACGACACCACAGATACCATTCATTCAATGAATGGAATAGAAATTAATTCCATTCATTCTAAATGAATGGAAAGAATGACGGTATAAAAAGGCCGCCAAAACATAA
>LDMZ01061349.1:0-20475 GCA_001455285.1 Sphaeromyxa zaharoni
TTCATGATAGCAAAAAATAAAAACACAAACTTGATATTTTCTTATTAATCCAAAATGACAAAATATACGGAGTAAATACTAATACAATACATATGTTCAATAAGTAATAACAATTGTAGTACAATGGGTCCTCGTTTAGTGACAAAATCGCTTAACGACGTGGTCTTCGGTACCACAGTCCGTCGTTAAGCGAGGATTGACTGTATTCTACAT
The DNA here is from genome assembly GCA_001455285.1 of Sphaeromyxa zaharoni. Classification (NCBI taxonomy): domain Eukaryota; kingdom Metazoa; phylum Cnidaria; class Myxozoa; order Bivalvulida; family Sphaeromyxidae; genus Sphaeromyxa; species Sphaeromyxa zaharoni. The sequence goes on from LDMZ01061349.1 coordinate 214, forward strand.
ATTGACTTTTAAAACCGAACAAAAAACATATAAAATAAAAGGGTTTAACAGTGTTAATTTGCGATGAGCAAGGATAATTTTATTATCAATTCTTCTATAATTTAATAAGAATAGCTAGAACCGTTTAAACCTAAAACACGAAATCAAATTAAATAATAAAGCATTTTCAGAAAGTAAGAAATATGAACGAAAAATTAATTTATCAAGATGAAGCAAGCACAGATGATTATTTCCTTCCTTTGCTCTGAGCTAACACCGAACAAGAATTTGAATCGAGAAAATTTAACAACTTGGTAATTAGGAACGAAGCAGTTAAAAGCATGTTTCAAGTTATGTATTAGAGGGTAAAACGGATTATAATACAAAAAAAATAGTAGTTATGAGGCGATCTGGGGGTGTTCCAACGAATTACAGCTCCATTTTTTGTTGTCCCATTATTCATATACAGAATTAAAAAATCTACCCCAATGTGTCATTCAAATTTTGGTATTTAGTAAGTAAAAAGAAAAATTAAAAATATTCCGTTTGGTAATTTTAAAATTGTCTTGAATTAGCACAGCATTCGGAAAATACGCTAAGTAACCAAATAAAAAAAACACGTATTTGTCTAGAGAAATTATGCAATCATTTACCCAAAATGAATGGTTAATTGTGCAATAAACTCGTTGAATTTATGTTAAATTCTGTAAAAAACAGATTAGAGAAATTATGAATTAATTTAATTACGTGAATGTGCATAGTTAGACGTTATAAGTATGAACTAGGGCGCTGTTCGGAGACCTATCAAAGTACCGCACGAATCATATTATCATGTTAAGTCAGGTAATTACGCATAACCATCTACTTCCTATCATTAGATCGTCTGACAAGTCATGTCTTCACTATGGCCTATTTCTTCTGCAAGAGTTATTGATGTAGTTAAAAGCAAAGAGGGGAATAATGTAGGAAATGCTTAGAGGTATTATTGATTTTTTTAGAATTGTTTCGACTGTAATGCTCCTGGGCCAAATTGGGCCAGTATTTCATACGGAATAACGTTATGCACCGAATGTGCAAAGCAGCATCTGAGGCTAGGAGAGCAGATCAGGTAACATAGTTTATAGATCTACTTATAGCTTACATCAGCGTTGTTCTATCTCTAACCAGAGATGAATGGAATGAACGAAAGCTTAAAGCTATGGAGGTTTTTCTCCCTTACATTGTATTACCAATCAAAGGTAGGTGGAAATGCTGATGCCTTAGCAATTTTCCAGCCACAAAAGGGCTATCACACTTTCGAAACAATATTTGAAAAGTATAATTCTGAGCCAGCCGCTATGCTTCGACATAAAGTTTAGAACTTGTTGGCCGGTCAAGAATATTTTAGATTAAGGCATTGTGTGAAGGAAATAAGCAGCCTACATACACCAGTCCTCCATATGAGGTCCCTAGATATCCGGGATCAGGACAAAGGTATAAATGTATTCACTATTAAGAGAGTCTAATTAATCCCACTATTTCAGTGCTTTCATCTGTTTTTAGTTGAGATAATCATGATTCTATCTATTTGATAAGCCAGGTGTTTTTATGTAACTAGATTATACCATAGTGATTTAATACCTTCTAAAGGTTTATCCTAAAATAAAAATACTTTTATCTGTTTACCTTATTAAATAGATGTACAGTGATAATAACTATAGTACACTGTCTATTAAAAAAATTTATATTTCTACTATAAAAACCATCGTTATTTTCGTTTCTATACCTTCTCGAAATAAATAAGGACTTTGGAAGTTTTTAGCTAATCACAGTGGTTATAATTTGTTCATATAAAAAATAGGAAATTTGTGAGATAATGAATATAAGCATAAATATCACAAGTAGAAAGATCATTATAAAAGTCGATTGTTTATATTTGCTATTTAATCGTTTAACAAACTTTAGAGCATGCACTCGAGCTCACCTTGATCTTGTTTTTACTTTTCAAATGTCGATAGCACCGTGATATTCTAGAGGAAGAATTCCAGTTTCTACATAATTAACTGATAAAGAGCGACACATGCGTTTTAATTCTTCCATAATTAACAAGACTATTAAAGTAATAATAAGAATGATTATTCAGGTAGCAGGTATCCGTCTAGAGCACGAATCTACAGGCGGTCGGAAAACCCATTCTTTTAAGCTAATACTGTTTAGGTATTTCTGGTTTTCAACGATATAAAAAACGTCTTTCAAATATTAACATTGGTTTTTGAGATTTTACTTTCCACAAAGTAAAAAGTAATTAATAAAAATACACTGGTTACGGAATTTGAAGTAAGTGGAACTGAATGTGATCAGCGATATTTAGCTCCGAAGTAAAAATTTCAAAAATATATTAGAGGGGTTCTGTCCACTATTTAGATTAATTTCATCGATTTTAATCTTCAATAGCAACCATAATATTAGTTTCTCTTGTCCTTTTAGCCCACAAAAACTGTGGAAATATATCATGAAGCTTATTTAGACAAAAACTGACATAAATAAATAGTACAAAACAACTGGAGATGCCATACTAGGTCAAAAAATTAAAACATCTTCTGTGTTTCATGATGGATGTTTTGTGAGCTGTTTTGTATCGGAACGCATAAGTTTTTCCGTCATTTTCTTTGGAGTCATATAACAAAAGTTTTTTTATTTCTTTTCACTAAGGTTACAGCTCTTTAACCTTCACCTTATGTAGTTAATACAATAAATTTGTTTATAAAGATTGAATTAAATTCCAGTACAGAGTAAAATAGTCACAAAATTAAATAGTTAAGAGTTGTTATCGTTGTTTGATGTAGTTTTTAAAGTGTTGAATTATATCCAGGTGATATTATTTTTAAATATAATCAAACACTCTCATTCTATATTTTTAGTTTGATTAATAATTTTCTATTACACTGACTCAGAATTGATGTTTTTTACAGCAGCTCCGTGAGCAAAATATACTATTGAGTAGTTTTAAAAAACGAAAATCTTATTTATTAAAACTGATTGTAGCCCAGAACTCAACCTTATTTTTTATCTTTTGACATAGAAATATAAGAAATGAAATGTTTTTAAAAATTTAAGGCAACAATCTCAACCCTGTAAGAGTGCTTATTCTAACCAGCCACCTCCCGATTATGAATCAAGTATTTTTGAGAAATATGATCGGAAGTCCGGAAATATATTTTCTAATGTTAATTTTAATTAATCAGTAACGACTCACATAGATCATTCGAAGCACCAGAAAATCTTTCGAGGAAATTTCGTCATTTTTGGTTGGTGATATGAATCCACCACCATCAGTTACAAAAAATTATAATTCTTAATCATTTAGAATCAACCCCCAGGCAACCAATACCCAAATCAACCCAGATATCATCCAGCGGAAGATAATAAAAGATAAACTAAACACTTTTGGAATAAAAGTGATGATAATATGAATTAAAATTTTTGATGTTCATTAAATAGTATATTCTTTTATATGAATTTAAAAATCTTCGTTGAAGCTTAACCTCAGCTACTGAAACAAGAACATGAATTACACCAGCATCCTAAACTAGCATCGATGTTCTCCCTGATATACTGTATATGGTTAGTTCAGTCGAGTAAACATGATTTTTTCCTTTTATATTGCCAAAAATATTTTGTAACAACGAGGCACGTTAACTTCTAGTAATGAGATGCCGCATGGCAACTTTCCGAGGTGAAATGGCTGTAAGAGAGTGATTCACTTTAAAACAGTAAACATGTTGCTGTACCCCCTTTGGACCCCAGCCGTCAGAACATGGCGCGAAATTATGCTGTAGGTTTGGATACGTATGTATGTTGCTTGGCGAGATCCACACAACGCTCCACGTTATTTTTGGGACCCAGATTTCACCATATGAATGGACCAACATATATATTAGAAAAAATTATTCACAAATAATTATAATACAACCGGCCCGGTGGTAGCCGGCTTCCGAAATTTAGATACATTTTTAGAGCGTGCGTTATATGAACATTATCGTTATTGAACGATGACAATCTATGGTAAAAAATACGTTTTTTCTAATAGTCTCTATGGACTCGACTTCATCACAGTTTGGTACAGAGATAATAATCAACTTTTATGAGTGGTTGAGGTACCTTCTGGGGTATTTGAAATTGAGGAAGTGACAAGTGAACAAGGATTTAGACCCCGTAATCGCCTGCGTATTTTATGGCACGAAGTGTAACAGTAATAAGTTAGCCCAGACCGAGACTCGAACCCGCGACCTTCAGATGTCAGTCCAAAGGCCTAACCGCTAGGCCATGAGCGATTAGCTAACCTGTTACATAAACGTAACATAATATATGTTACACGAAGCTCAGCTGGTTGCCCACTCAGATTCGTAGTTGTGCGTATAAATAAACAAATCTAATAAAAAATGATCAGATAATCCTCTAATCTAATCCGCCGTGCGGTTGAAACGTTTTTTTAATCTCCTCGTGATGCATGTGCACCACAGTGGTCTAACCTTTTAAGAGCATACAAAAGTAATGGTGAATTTGGTTTCATATTGGGACAGAAATTTAGACTCTGCTTTTCCTTCAATGAAGGGCTCACCATGAATTTTGATCATCTAAAAATGCTGAAATTTTACCCTGGAAGCTCATATCGTCAATTATTCGTGCTAATCCTGGAAAGAGCTTTTATAAACTAGTCATTCTATTTTTAATCATCTAATATAACCCTCGAAAACATTTATCATTAATTCATCTATTATTTTCTTGATAATTCTGTTAGCCTTATTAATTTCATCTAAAAGTTATTCCTCTTGATGTAAATTTTTGCAGCAGGTTTGTTAAATAATAGAAAAAACTGATTTAAAAAATTAGCTTCAAAACAAGTCTTTGATGAAGAAAGCGTAATTCCCTGGGTCTCTAATAACGAAGAAGATGATACTGCCTCTATACATGAAATAAATTTTAGCAGAATTATACGTAATGCCGACAACCAGGTCTACTTAAATTGACTTGGTAGGTTTTTTTGAAAATCTATTTGTCTGCAAATAGAAGGTATTTTTTTAAACTTTGTAAACATGATATATACTTTTAAAACTGGAAGAATTTATTGCACAATCCAGAAAATACATTTTTCTTGTTTATGAAAAGAAATAATGTTTATTGATTTTCCCATTTCAAAATAAAATGAATAATTTTATAGTTAGTCTTTACTAGTACATCCGTAAGTTATTTTATACAAAATTTGTTTCATCAATGGCCCCCATATACCTTAAAAATTCAAATTTTAATACGCTTCCTATTTGAGCAAACAGGACTTGAAATACTTTTTTAATTACATTAAGCTAACATAAAAAATCAAATAATATAAAATCTGGTAAAATAAGAATCGAGACAAATTTGTCCATGTTGTTTAGCGAAACGCCAAGAAGTGCAATACTTTATTTCTGATATTAGTAATATCGAAATTTTCAGAAGATAAAAATGAGTTAAGGAGCTTAAAACCTACCTTTTTTACTGATTTATCGCAATTGTGTGAGAGTGATATAATAATGCAATTGATTTTCCTCAAGTTATTCATCAAACTGTCTTTCTGAACATAATCAGATATTTCTTCAAAACAGTACGGATATTAAAAATTTCATGAAAAGTTTGCACTATATTTTGCTTATCTCCGCCCTCTGTTGGCCAGACTTCTAGGTAAAGTCAAGTGTTTTTTGTAAAAAAGAAAAGAAATATTCAATTTCACACATCAGCATTTCATAGATGTTTTAGCTTTAAAATTACGTCTTCATTGATTTGTTTTTCTATAACTAATTCACGTATGAGACTCTTGATTGTTTAGTAGGATCGGACAGAGGAGATGATTTTTTCCTAAATATTTCATTTACAAGATGTAAAAGTAGAGATTATAATACTTTTTAATGGAAGAAAACTATTGTGCTGAAAATAAATTTTCAAAAATATAAACAAACTTAGGCTTTTATCTACTCATTTTAGAAATTGAATTAAGATAGTTTCCTGTTGGTAAATTATATTCTTGTTTAGTTTTAAAGAAATATTCTATTATTTTATTAAATGTATTTAATTTCTATCTAAGAGCTACGACTCAAGCATTCAACTATGCAAAATTTCTTTTTACCATGATTCAGTTATTACTTTCGTTTTTTCCTGACTAAATCCAAGAAAATTTTAGCCACTTTCAATTTATTCTCGATCTTTGACTAATATTAAATGCTTGTATTATTTCAACTAGAATGAGTAGTATAAAAATTTATCCTTTCATCGTAAGAATTAGAAAAATACATCTACCGTAGCTGACGGATTAGGATAATACCAATTGCAGGTACTAGAAACTATTTTTTTACTCTTAATACATTTTATAATAAAAACTATGAAAGGGTATTTCTTGAGTATACCTTTTTTATAATGCAAAATATAATAAAATGCTAAAAAGATGGACTTGAATCAAACAATAATAATATTTTCAGAACTTATGTATAGATATAGATGGCGGTAATCCATAATTTTGTATATATTTTTCAATTTTGCGGGAAAATATTTTAGAGACCAATATCTTTTTAGATTTCAAATAAACCGAATTACTGAATCACATAATGTCAAAAATTACTATTTATGGCTGTAACAGTAATATAAGTTAGCCCAGGTGCGTCTCGAACCCGCGACCTTCGGATTACTGTCCGAAGGCCTAACCACTAGGCCATGAGCAATTAGCCAACCTGTTACTTTAACGTAACATAATATATGTTACAATGGCCATTCGGTTATTAATGTAAAAATTAGAGATAATAAACATTGTGAAAAGAAAGGTAATCAAAAAAAATATTAAAGCAGAAGCATCCAATCATTCCAATTTGTGTTACTTATTATTATTAACCCGAAATCTGAATAAAAAAGCATGATAACGAGAGCTTACTTCAAAGGGAATTTCTAAACATTAAAAAATGATGAAATTCAATAATTTAGGGCTTGTTGCAGAAAAAAGAATATTATAGAGCTTGAATTAGTAGGAAATGAGGAGTCTGAAACATCACTATAGCTACCCTTTGGGTGTCTCCATGAATTTACAGGCCTGTTTATATAGCAATAAACAAATTCTAAGGCGATGACTAAACCTTAGTTTTAATGTCATTAATAAATGAAAATGTATTTCATAAGTAATTCAGGTTGTGTGAATTTTAAATTATTCAAAATTTGATTAAGATGATTATTTTTTTCAAATAAGAATGAGTATATTTTGTCGTTAAAATATATCAATTCATATAACAAACTTTAATACATAAGTTCTAATAAGGCAAATATAAAGGTCGCAAAACTTTCTAAAATAAAAATTGTTTTAACTAGCTCAATGATTAATGAAAAGATTTTTTTTCTCATTAATCATGATGGTTATGTATAACCAAGATTCTTATTTTTTTAAAATTTTTTTGTTATATATAATAAAAAATAGAAAGATTAAATGATTTTGTAAATTTTAAATAACTCAGTAAACTTTCTCATATTGAGAAATTTCAAGGTATTAATAAAAGAGGCGGGCATGAGAGGATTTTCTGCGATATAATGGGCGTATTTAGCAAAATGATGTGATTTACGGGTTAGAATTTTCATAAATGGTTGGATTTAAGTGTCGTGCATTCCCGACAAACCTCATAATATATTTTAATGACCACGTTGCATGCGGCAGCAGAGGATTTTGATAGTTCTTAAAGTTTAGTAATACATAGTTTTATTTTATATAATTTGGTAAATGAATCGTGTGTTAAATAAAGACAACGGTAGGTCTAATCCCGAAGGACTGCCTCAGTCCAGCTCCGTGTTTGTTTGCCATATACTGACCGGCAAACTACCACGGAAGTACGACATTAAGCTTCGATAATTTTTGAACTTCATTGAGAATATTTCAGCAAGACTTTTGCCTAAAATCGAATTGAGTATCTCGTGGCATACAAGAATCTAAGTTTCTACCTCAGATTATATCAAGTAAAATTTCTTTATTGAATAAGGTGATAATTCATTAAAATTTTCAGAGCTTTTAATCGACAAAGGCGATAATATTGTGATACCTGACGCAGATTAACATAAAAATTCATATTTATTCTTATTAAAATGTCTGAAAACAGTTTTAAATCAGAAAATCATTGGATATTCGGGAACCCTGATTTCCAAAAATCAAAATCGTTATAAGTAAAACTAACAAGGTTTTTATGAGGTTATCTCGGCCGCCGCGTAACTGTTTAACGTGGCTGCTGTCTGGGATACTTTGACATTACTCAGTGTCATGACCAGGGATGGTGCGATCCGCCAGGTACTTCTCAATAAAAGACATTAAGGTTAAAAAGTAATATATAGCAATTATAATATACCCTAGCACAGCTAAAATGTTAATCCCACTTGGAGGCCTGGGCCTCGTCCGACTTTTTCTTAGATGGCAAGAGTCGGGTACGACATTCAGTTTCCTCTGAACAGGATATTAATATCGTCAACAGGTAGGTGGTGAACGATAATATATATGCAATATTTATAATTCTATATATATGCATCATTGGATTGATAAAGAGAATATGCTATGTTCTCTCTCCATGTATATTAATTGTTTAAACAAAATGAAAATGTTTCACTATAAGCACGCTCATACGAGTACTATCCTGAACATGGTGTTTGCTGATCTTTTAATCAGCAAGAACCACACAAGATTCACTGCATTCTGTATCAAATTTACTCAAATAACGTAGTTATAAAATGCATGAAAAGTGTTTGCAAGTTCATTACAACAATTTAAATATTAAATTTAATCTATCAAAAAAACATTTAGGTTACGGTTACGGTTACGGTTTCGGTCAATTACGACCCAGTGGTGACCACACAAAGTGCTAAGATCGGACGTTTTTGTCTTTTTGCTCACGCTTGTTATGCGAACAAAATTGAATATATATCTAAGCGTACATGTCTGCCCCACATACTAATATATTTGTTACGTATGTAATTAAGCCGTTGATCGCATCATTACGGTGCTCTTGTCGTGTCAGAACTTTCAAAATCGTAATATTGAACGAATCATGGGTTTACGTATCTTAAAGCAGTAGTTTGCTTTGTTTTAAATTTTTTTAAATATTAGTTTTTGTAAATGGGCACAGGAATTTTCAAACCATATAAAGTATTATTTACATACGTGTTTCTACAATAAAATATATACAAAAGTCTGATAAATATGTTATTGACATTTAGGATTAGCACTTAAACTCCTATAAATCGTAGACGTAAGATTTTAAAGATAATTTTTGGATTAATTTAACTTGGAATTGAGGAAGGTTTTTGTCATCGTAAATATTCTTCTCAGATTATAATTTTAGGTTTTTTCCGAACAGTTGCTACAGACTTGTTAACATTAAAAAAATCCATTTCGGATTAATAAAAACTTGGCAGGCTATATCCTTTTATACTTCAATGCATTTTGATTTAATTACCATAATCTTTATTTGTATTTTTGGAACTTCTGTTTGTAAGGCTGTAAATTCTACCAAATTATTAGAAAAGATAAAATATTTTTTCAACGCATGCAAGAATTATCTGGAAGACTTACCGAAGTATTTTTATTTTAATTTCAATACCAAATCTAAGTTTTTTGACTGGAGAAAAAATTAATCCACCAGCAGTTATTACAACTCGGATAGAAGTGAACGGACTAAATAATTTTACCATTGCTATCTAGATATGGTGTTACTAAAATATTTTTTCTAATATTATAAACCTGTTCTTATAATGTTATATTTGAATAAATTATAAAGTATTCTATAATAATAATCTTTCATTTTATAAAAAGGAGATAAAGCTTCAAGATTTTTATGAAAATCATTGTTTTGTCAAATGCGATCATAAACTTATGTAGATACTACATATGACCTGCATAGTTGTTCTTACGAACACACCTCTGTTAGAAAAGACTTAATTTCCTTTAAAATAGATCTCCTAGGTACAACAAAATCTCTTTCAACCTAAACAAAAAATACATATACCTGAATTATAGGCCTTAAATTCTAACGAACGTAAATTGAATCAATTTCAAAGGAAACATGAAGTGAAAGCAGAATTTAACCGATGAAGATCGAATGATGAGGGAAAAACATACGGTGGGTTAAATGTTACTGAATAAGAGGATTGTTTTTGTTCTGGACTAATCGTGGTCATATAACTAAAAGTTTGATAGCTGAGAGGTTATATGTCGGTCCTATACTCTTTTACATCTAGGTAGCATAATATTGCTTCCAATTTTTTTTGAAAATTGTTGTATGTATTAAATATTAATAAAAAAATGATCTCTGGATTATTTCCCAACGTCTGAACTTTTATTATTGTTACAAATTTTTGCCAGGGTTATTGTAGAAGCACATTCTTCAAATATATACAAAAAATAAATTAAACTCTACCACTAAAAGCTATTATATTTCCAAATTATAATTTATTTATTTCATGACGTCACAATACCTATTGTCTTATCGATGGCTTTAATTCCTTTGTGAAGATCTGCGGAAGAGAATATTCAGGCGTTATACAGGACCCTCTTTGTCGATCTACGATCCCATGGCCGAAGGTATGTTCCGTTTTGAATTTCTCGATTTTGCAATCCGTTACAGCTATTATCATATGATAATATGGCATGAATACTAAAGTAGGCGTTCCAATATTAATTGTGCTCCTACAATTTTCGAAAGGAGAGGAAACGCGAAAAAAATTGTAATTAATATTAATTAGATATTAGTTGCTACAATTGCTCATCAAAAAGAGATGAATATTAATGAAATTTCTGTATTTTGGATTTTTATCAGTCCCTAGATTTTTTACGCAAGCTAGAGTCCAATTTTAACTCAGGGACATTAAATTACAAAAAACAGAAATATTTTACATGGTCTGCACACTAGATCGGAATTAACCCATCCTTCCTTCTCAAATTTGATTTTCATCCCCTATTAAAATTTGTCTATTTGTATTCATCATCACTCATATTTTTGTATAAATTCTAATATAGTTTACCCTTTGTGAATTTTCTCACTATATAAAATCACACTTTTTGTTATCATATTTTTAAGTAGAAGAAACAAGTTTTGAAAAATTAGATTATGGATCATGAATAGTGGCAAAAAAATCTTAAGCAAAGACATGAAACGACATAGATCTCTGATAAAAATCCTACATCCTGACATCACAAAAATTAACTAAATAAATGACCACTATGAAACTATAGTAGACGAGCTAATGAAATATACAGATATGTAAAACGGAAATCTCAAAAATTCTTGACAGCAAGAAATTCATATATTTTTGAAACAAATTTCATCATTTAAAAAGGTGATCGATAATACATAAAAATTTTTAATAAAAGAAGCTCTAATAATAGAACCAAAGATAAGTTAAAACAGAAATTTTACTTAAAATTAGAACCTTTATTAATCAACTACTTTTTCCTACTATGATTTTTAAAAGAATTGAAATCTTTGATATATAAAAATCATTTTCTAAAGGATTTAAAGGAATGTGTTATCAATTCTAGTTTTATGGGTATATCACGCTATTTGCGTTGAGATCAATTCTTTTAATGTTAGTGATTTAAAATCTTCCCAAAAGGGTGGATAATATATTTTTTGAAACTCATAATTTCTGCATGTGATGAAATGAGCCTTTACTATCATTTTTTAGGAGTGATATATCGTATGGAATAAAAGATTTTCCATTTTTAGTTCTTATTTGAATGTTGAATTGGAAAATTATGCTCCATTTTATAGTAAAAAGAAAGGCATTTACATCGAAATATACTATTTAAGATTATAACACAACGTTTAATTCCCTGATCAAGACAGTTTAAGGATTCTGTTGATCTTAAATAATGAGAGTTTATAAAAGATCAAAGAATACTCACACAACAAAATCGTTGATTAATCACCTATTATTAATGTTTTAATATAACTATCATAAGTATGGATAATTAATATCCTCAACAATCAATTAAGAATAATTAAAATTCAAATTTAATGAGAAATTATTGATAGGTGTAATGAAAAAAATATAAATATAAGAAACACAATTTTAGAGACTAAATCATTCAGAACCAAATTGATAAGAATGTTATTATAAATTCTTAGAGAAAATTTAATCATATATAGGAGCCTTCAATAAATCAAAAGATAGAAAGGAAGATGAACAAAAATATAATGATTTGGGTTTTGATAACATTTCTATTTAATACGGAAATGAAATCCATGGTTTGACATTGGCTAAAATATTAAAATTAAGAAAAAATTATGATGAAAGTAAAAAAATCCTGCAAAACATTAATAAAGATGTAGCAGTAGATTTTTTTAAATTAAGCATTTGATCAAAAAGTATATAATTTTTTCAAATGTGAAAAATAATAAAAGGCTTTTCTATCAAATCGAACGTTGAAAAAACGATTACTTAACAATGTTTGTCAATCTATAAATACTTAAACAGTATCACTAATAATTTTCAAACTAGATTATCAATTAATCTTAAAGTAGCACGAAACAAAGGCCCAACTGGGGTACCAGAAATATGCCATAAGTGATACTACGGGTATTTCCCCAAAACGTACTTCGTCAATGAAAGAAAACTTTTGATCAATCCCTATGGGATTTAATAATTTCTTCTACACCATATATAAGCACAGTTACCAACTAATAATCACAGATCTCTTTTATAACATCTATTGGCAGATGGACGAGACTTTATGATTATGGTTTAGCCAAACTCTACCAATTTTATAACCTACGTAATACTCTAAACCAATCCATTGCTGTGCATGAAAATAATGGTATTTTTATGCTTTAGATATACAGGCTGATATTCAAAAATCCTGCAACTTTGGGATCCAGTGACTACCGGATTATAAAAGCCTATGCTGTGTTACCAATTTTTTCATTGTATGATGTTCATGCGATTCCTAGTAAATAATGATGAACAAAAATTTTCTATATTCTTTTTTAAGGCAATATAATAAAATTTAAATGCTATAATAGGAAGAAAAATGTTTGGTGTTACTCGCTAGTTCATGAACTAAATTTCCAAAAGTTTATTTATTCCGTACGCTAATCAAAGTGTAAGTACTAACTCCAGCAAACTGTCATGCATTATCAAAAAGGTATAAAATTACGTTCTCAAATCATTGCCGCCGTAGATTTCGTAAACGCCATCCAGTATGCTGTTGATCGTAACTAAAAGCTGATTTTAAGCAAATTCAAACAGCATGATTCATTAGCGCTAAAAATAAGATGAAAAAGGATCAAAGATCGTCACAGATACCTTCCTTTAGACACACACAGGGGTCCAAACTTTTATACACGACTGCTTCCTGAGAATCCTTTTAAATCGAAACGCCCATTTTTGTAGACAGTAACAATTCTTTGATTTTGTTACGCTATCTTAAGGTTCTCAGTCAAGAACAATAAAGTAGATCCACAGTGATTCAGAGATCCCAGTATTATCGTCATTTTTTAATTTTGATCAATCATAACTTAATTTTTAATAATAATAAAAAGAAAATCAATGTGAAACTAAAATAATGAATCAATAAAACGAGATATAAGCAATAAAAAGGTACAATCATTAAACGGTTTAAATAAAGGACATCTTTTCCACCTTAAAAACCCACGTACACACCTAAAAATTTATTTAAGGTATTGAAGGCGAAGCCAAAAAACTGCATATACAAAAGTTTCCGATAAATCAGATCCTTAGGACAAAAAAAACAAAACATAATATAGCACATAAAATATCAGCTAGTTAAAATAGAAGCATAAGTTAATTCAAAATAATGCATAAATGTAAGTCTTCACGATTCTGCATCAGTCAGCGGGTCGACCAAAACAATATCACCCGTATCTTCATCAATGAAATCAACGTATTCTTTGATAATTGGGTATATCAATTCCCAGTATCCATCAGATATAATCCACCTTATATATGGCCGTTCAAACCCGTTAAAAGTAGAGGCTGCACATAGTGTATATGCACCCATATCTTTAAACACAACTCTGGAACCAATTTGCATTCTTCGGCAGGAAAAGCCGTCAAGAACTTTATCCATGCTGTCACACGTGGGACCCCAAAAAACACTTTCATAAGTTGATTCATCTTCACTTTCTGAATCACTAGGAATATAATGAGGTCCGATGTAATGATCAAATATAGTGCAGTTAAAAGAACCATAAACACCCTCGTTTAGATAATAGTTAATTACTCTTTTCCTAGATGGTTCCAGACCATAATCCTCTCTGACAGATATCACAGTAGTAGAGAGTCTAAAGGCGCTCGAAACAAAGTACCTACCGGGCTCAGCAATGATCTTCACGCCCATATCCTCTGGAAAGTAAAGATCAAGTGTGGAATTAATCACAGCGCATACATCATCAAAGAGCAGCATACACGATGGGTCATCTAACTCACCAGGAAATCCGCCTCCTATGTCAAGGAGATCCATAGGATGTCCGTGATCAGTAGCATAGCTAAACCATTCATGGGAAGCGGCAATAGCAGTCATATAAGCGGAAGGATCGAAGCAACCACTACCAACATGGAAACTAATCCCCCGAACAGACATCCCTAACGACCACGCCTGGTTCAGTAAAACAGGTACCTGATCAGCAGGAGCACCAAACTTTAACCCCAAGGGACATCTAGCCATGGAAGTATCTGTAGCAATACGAAGAACGATCTCCGCCCCAGGAAAAATCCGATGTATCTTAAACAGTTCATCTGAACCATCGAAAGTCATCAGAGAAATATCAGAAGTTTCTGCATACTTTATATGAGAACTCTGCTTGCATGGATTAGCATAAATGATTCTGGATGGATTAACTCCCATGGAGAGTACCTGTGACATTTCACCTCTACTAGCACAGTCGAAACCAACTCCAAGCGCAGCCAGCAGTTGAACAACCAATTCACTATTGTTGCACTTAACGGCATAAAATGGTGATATTCTGGGAAATCTCTCATTCCAAAGGGTGTGCTTTCGAACAATATCACCCAGATTACAAACGTAAAACGGGTCTTCACTTCTTCCATGTATGTAGGCACTATCGGCAGTCTCCTTAATGAGGAGATCGAAATTAATGGACTTAAGAACATCAACATTCTCATTCTTAACAACGATCTTCATTTTGTTGTAGTTATGCTATCGAAAATGGTCACAGTTGCTTTCTGTTGTATCTCTGAAAGTGGTCTTTAAGGTAAGAACAATAGGATCGACTGACTTTAACTAAAGAAAAGTAAAAATATAACATAAAATCAAGTACTATATATCTAGTAGATCGGAAACGTCCACGAATACTAAGTTTACTATCAGAAGGGATGTTGAAGGAAATTTTCGGATTTAAGGTTCTTGGAATTGAGAGTAATTCGGAGAGAGGCAATTCAACCAAACTCAGCTGAATTAATTTCCAAAGTGACGCCGGGTGCCGCGAGCACGCTTAAATACCGAAAGCGGCGCCGCACCTTCATCTTTGCTTCCCAAGAAATTATTAAAAAAATGCTAACGAAGATCGTATGAAGTTAGCGTTAGTTGCTAACAAAGCTTACCAATTCAGAGGCTGCATTGTTGTCTTAAAACGTGTTATCGTCATCATATGACTTTATTAATCTTATTACGTGTGCATTTCCTGCAACAATATAACAAACTTTGCGATTACCACTGGGAAAATGCAATCCAGGTTGATGTTTAAGAAGGATTTTTTGAAAAAATGATATGGATGATCAGTGACTATTTATAGAACGGATTACTGACGACTAATATTTAACAACTCTGTTGGTTGCATTTATTTTGAAATCAATCATGGGATTAGATAGATTAAATTTATCGTGAGGCTCAGTTATCGAAAGTTTATGCATTAACTAGATTAAACTAAGAAAAATAAGATATATAAATTAACTAAAAACACGTGTAAGTCATATCGATAGTCATTATGAAAGTTTTAATGATCATATGATTCAATAAAATAGCTAAGAATTCTATCAACTGAAATATATTGTTAAAAGTAGTTGATAATTGGAAAATATTCCGAGAATTGTCACTTGATCAAAATGCTTAACAGTTGGCTAAAAAGATTAGAGAGTTTTTTATTCCAATTTTTCATAACTTCTGATTCTTATTATGGAGTAAAAGCTTCAAATTAAATTTATTACAAGTTTTAACTTTAAGATATAATAATTTTAAATTTAAGGGACCTAAATTAAATCAGATCCTTAGCTACAAATTAATCCCATCTATTACATTCTTGACCGAATAATCCAATTGATATACGAAATTCTATTACAAGATTGATCATGAATAGGTGGAAAGCAATGAGAGAGATTCAGTTTGTTTGAGATGAATTCATAGGAATTCATAATTGGCTATGTTAATCACCGTAATTATGCCGAAAATCTTCATGATCATTCATTTTAAAATTTTTTCAATAAATTAAACCTTAAAAAAAATCTGTAATATCAGGGATAAAATATTATTAATCCGCTTTTTCAAAAAAAAATATACGAATGTGATTAGTTATGTCCTTTAAATCACTTTCTTTCCGTATCTAAGGACGATGGACATCTCCTATATTCATATAAAAGATTTTTTAAAAAGTTAGTCCGTGTTCTTCTCATCTAGATTGTTTTAGCTCGTAGAAACGACTGGTCTTATTTCGGAATCCTATCAAAATATGCAACTTTTACATAGTATACGGGAAAATGCACCTATTTAACTCAGAGTGTTGTTACATTTTTATTCATGATCTTTCCATGTTGTTTCGTTATAAAAGTACAACTTTCATTCAAGGGATGCATTTGTTTTCATAAAATTTCATTTGACTATTTAAACACATCAAATTAGGATAAAAAGCTCTGAAATTCTTTTATTTTATAACTATTGATTTTTAAAAAAGCACAGCCCTATACTTTAATCATAATCATTTTTACATGCAAAAATAACCCTATTTCATCTGAAATAGGAGCAATGAAGCTTTAAAAATAGATTTTTAGTTGATTATTAATTAAATTTAAGCAATAACGTGGTATTTTTTATGGTTTAACCATTAATCTCGAAAATTATTCTTGATTTACTGGCTATAGTCCACCTGAAACTTATCAAAACCTTAAAAATTCATTAATATAGTACACGTCCAGCCACGTGCAAGAAAAAGCTAGTCTAAGAAAGTACCAATCAAACCGCCAGCCGCAGTCACCTAATGTTCATGTCTACAATTTCTTTATTCAAGTTGTAAGATATTATTTTTTTCAATTTATTTTCTATTCTAAATCAGACCTCTCGTGATATCCCTTTCAAGTTATGATTGAGAAAAATTTTGGATAATATTGTACCTCTATTCGTTTCTTATGTAATTATAATTGCAGATATATCAATTTTGCATTATTTTTTGTAGAGTAAATTTCCCCATATATGCAAATCTTAGGGAATTGAAAAATGTGGTAAATACGAGAGAGATTTAATTTACCTTAGTATTGATGTTTGGTGAAAAGCTCTTTCCACGAGAGAATTCTCATGGTTTTTATTTTGTATTTAAAATGTTTTTTAGCTGAAAAGGAATATTTCACTGAGCTATTATTTGTAATAGACTAGCTTAGTTTGTGGTACAAAAGAATATTAATGTTCTTCTAAGATGAAAACGGATATAATCTCTTTTTTGAGTGAAGTGATATCCTTTTAGATTGTTCAGTGTTAGCGCAATAAAGAATAATTGAGACAAAATTCTTTACAATAAATGCCTGAGGTGATAAATGAAACTTGTTGTAAATTCTCTGATAAAAATCTGTTTATACTTTTATATTGAAAATCAATTTAGTTTTTTTATTGCATTTTTTGAATAATTATAACATTTTTTACCTTATTTGAAAATCAAGATTGAAATAATTTTAATTATTTATATTTATCTACTTACTCTAATTGCATAACGAATTGTTTTAAGCAATCATTCGTATATCTCTTTTCATAATAGAGCTATTTATGTGGCTCTAATCTGTATTTTTCCATGTATCGGGAATTTTAATCGGAATAATGATATGTCGGATTAGATTTTGATAGCAAACTGATTCCATATATACACAGAATAAAATAAATAGCTGGAACACGAGACACCCCATGTGCTGGATTCGGCCTAATATTCCCTTTACCCAATCATAAGTTTAGAATTTCTTAGTATTACTTCATCAATTAAATAAAAGAAAATTCCAATTCTGTCCTTTAGCAATATATTGTCTTAAAAATGAATTGATCCTAACTTTTGGATGGTAAAAGTAACTGTGAAGTAATCACTTTGGAATATTTACCCTATTCATTTTTTAAATTTAGAATTAAACCTATTACATATTATCAGAACCCATCATATGATCTGGTGGAAAGCGAATATAGATAAACTTTCCTCAAAGATGTATTTATATGCCCTCTTTATTATTTATACACAAAAAAAATTTTATTTCAGATGAAAATTTATATTAGAAAAAGGAATGTTGTTTTGAACTGCCAACTGAGATATTCTTATATTTTGGTCTTATAATTTTTGAAAGATTATATTAGACTATTTTTAAATCATATTCTTATTAAATGAATGAAGATTTTCTCATTAAGATGGAATTATTCTTAGTTGTGTTTATTTAAAATTTTAACCTAGTATAGTGTATAATTTAATAGAAATATGACAGACCTTTGTAGAGATTAGTAAGGTCTACATTATATTAACCTTAAACTGAAAATTATTTACGTAATTAGATATGGCTTATTTTAATCTTTACTGCCTAGTTAATTGATTCTTCATCTATATTTTAATTAAAAATGCTTATAACTTTAAAAAGTAACACAAATATGAAAATGGTTAATAATTGGAATTTTAAAAAATTTTAGTTTTTTCCTATCACTAATTTAAAATAAGTCTAATAAACATATTGGAATTCGTCAATCTCAAGGATTTAACATATAAGAGGAGAGTGCAAGAGTAATTTATGCAAAAAATATTTATAGACTATCACAATCAATTACTTATAAATATATTGTCGTGACAAAGGTCAGAGGGTGTTCCTATCAGCCTAAACACGTATAAAGCCTTGCATTGGGAATCCGGACGGGACCCAAACACCCAGTGCTCAGGCGACTCGTAGTCACAGTCAATTCTGCAATCTATAAAGACAACACAGAAAAAATACTCTAAATAGTAATCTACGTCTAAACGTTCCGCCGCCCATCATGTGCAGCCTTTAAATATTCTATTAGCATTCGGTTTCCGTTAGAAACCGAATAGATATCATCGAGGCTTAGTTCCTGCACGATAATGTATCTCATTTGGAGTTATCCGTCTTGTATTTTGAAGTAATACTCATTGTTAGCTTCAAAATCAAGCCTTTTTAACAGTTCCAGAAACGGTTTTAAGTTTACCTTTTGCTAGGATTTCTGAAAAAAGATCTCTTAGTAAGGTCCTATGATTTTTTCTTGAATAATTTAATATTTAAAAATATAATGATCCTAAGATCACTGTTTTTTAAATTTTATGACTTAAAAAGCTTTCCACACTCTTTTCGGTGGAAAGGGAAGTTATATAGGGTTTTTCGATAAAATTCAGAATTGTTGCAATCAATTTCAGAATAAGCAAGAATATTTATAAAAAAAAAATTAGAAACTGCAAATTTATTCTAAGATAACTAGCCCCAATTCTGACTTCTGCACATATCCTAACATTCTCCTATAAAATGCACTGCAATGATCTCCACTAATTTCTGAAAACTTTTGTTCAATTAACATCCACAATTGCATTTCTGTACGAGCCCTCCTCTAATAACTAAATTTTTCCAAAACCGAAAACACATTTTCGATTGGATTTAAGAATTGAGTGAACGGAGGTAAATAAATTTTGTTCATTTCCCTAATTTCCTCATCTTGTGTCAAACCACGGTAACGGTGAATCCTGGCATTATCCATAATGAAAACAGGGGAAGATATGCCTTTTTCTGAGCATGCAGTGTGGATTTCTTTTAAAGAAGTTTGAAATCCTCCCCAGTTACTGCCCTTTCATGATTTTTATGGAAAATCATTCCATATTTATTCATAGCTGCAACAACAGAGATGTTTCTGCTTGTTGCTGCAGACACAGAAACATATGATGATTCCCTACTCCTACTTCTCCCCCTACTTGGCCTACTCACAACTTTGAAGCCGACTTTATCAATGAAAATTAAATTTTTATCTCCTTGTTGAATTTCTAATTTCCTAAA
>LDMZ01061353.1:0-14076 GCA_001455285.1 Sphaeromyxa zaharoni
TGACAGGCAGTGTGGGAGTTTCACCCACTAAAACGACCCCCATTACCTACCCTTGTGCTAGGGTAACGCTACCAGGACTTGGAAGACCTAATTTAAGTGATTTATTATTAACATTTTTGGGTCTAATCAATCGTAGTTTTTTAAATTTGAAATGATTTTGTATAGTAAGTATAAATTATTTTATCAAAATTTCAAATAATTTTAAATGACAATTAATCTTAATATTTTTAATAATTTAAATATTTTAGCTGCTAATTCATGTATATATTTATGTATATTTAACATAAAATTATAATTTTAATGTGGTAACAAGTGGCTGATATAATTTGGAACACTATGACACACCTCACTATATAAGATATTTCTGTTACTTTGTTTACATTACGTCACATCTACCACTGTTTCATGGATATGCAAAGGGATCAGTATATGATTTTAAGATTCCAAGGGAGTGGGGAGTCAAATAATTATCTGTTTTTGGGTGTATTTAAAAATATACTTTCTTACCGAAGCAAATTTTAAAAGACCATTAATTATCATTTTTCATAAACTTATAATGTTAGTAGATAAGTTTTAATTTTTAAGAATTATTATTCTATTTTACTAATTTAAGAGAATTTTATTTAATGAAATTATGTGATAAAAATGTCTTCTTTTATATTCACTCTTCTCTTTAGTAATGCACAAACCTACAGATATTAATCTTATTCTGATAGAAATTTTCATTTCATAGTTCATATTTTCCTTCTTTGTCCTTTTTAATTTTTTTATTCTGGCTATAATTTTTATTTTCATACCATATTCCACAATAATATTTATAATCTATAAATTGATTATAGATTTTTCGGGAGCTTTATCATGTTTAACGTGGTGGGCTATGGATAAAAGAAATATCGAATTAATGGAGGTAGCAACTGAGTGCCTTAAGCTGCTGTTTACGGCAGATCCTACTGCTTTTACTTCAGCATCTAATACTCTCAGCATTGCACAAAAAGAATTTCATAAAAAAATGATTTTGGAAATACTAAAGCATGATCCTTCTGTTGGCAATAAAACTGTTACTAAATTTGTTACTCCACGAAATGCAGATCCTAATGTCAATCTCTTCTCTAAAAACACAAAAATTGCAACATTCTCCGGAACTACAGTGCCCCACAAATACAACAATGATAAAAACAGATACTACAATACAAAGGTTGAGCTATGGTTAATATTCATCATGTTATAAGATAGGCTTACAAGTTCCTGATACCATAAAAGGCACTTCAAATGCAGGTTGTTAACGCCAAAATTAAACACTTTAAATAACTTAGCAAATAAATCAATAAGTTCACGATCTTTTGTTCCAGATACCGTTGCTGACAATAAACATATTATCCAAAATTTTAAATTAATGATTTTAGCCAGTGATAACGAGAATTCAAAAGCTGACCCTCTTAGGTCACTTCTCAAGTTAACTTCTAATCAAAAATTTCAAAAGTTGTTTTCTGAGATCATCGAAGCTTTCTATGAAGTAATTCCATCTCTAAATTCTTCCGTTCTAGCCTCAGTACGATTGGAAATTATTGAAGCTCTATTAATTATATGCGAAAAGAATAATTCAAAATATGATACTATGGTCGAAAAATGCTTAGATATATTGAACTCACATAATATTGCTTCCAATTATGCCATGGAAATTCTGCATAAGATTGTTAAAGGTATACCAGATATTAATAAGCTAGGGTATTTGAAGTTAGTTAGCTATGTGCAATAACTTGAAAATTAAACTAAATTTTTTTAGCTCTTTAAACATTTTAATATGGATGAGTTTAGAATAAATGGGGAACAAATTTTCAAACAATTTGTATATATCCTCTACGATGGCTCAATACAGGTTAGAAGAGCAGGAAAGACTGCCCTTGAGTGTCTGGAAACAGCCGTTGGCAGTACACTCATGGGAGATCTTTTTCAAAACTTAGATCAAGCAACGGTATTTCATCTCTATTTAATAACTGGAATAGCATGACATCATCTGTTTCTTTTACAAGCCGAAAGGACTATGTATTTAGATTAAATTAGTAAAAACCTTTATAATATAATAGTACGTTATTAGACTAAATTGTTCTAACTGATACACCATAAAGCTAAAAATCGTTATTTTTTTCTTACGGACATCCATCCGCCTTCGTCTTCAAAGTGTTTGTTTGATTTGTTTTCGAATCTGGGCTTGTCAATAGTATTTTCACTGGTATCTAGACTGATTAGAATTTGAAAAAAATAAATGATAAATATAGGTTAATTTTTAATATTAAAGGAGGTAGTATCAAAACTACAATCCGATTTGTAGTGAAATTTTAGATTAGAGTAAAAAATTTTAAGTTTTTCGTGCAATTTTATACACAGAAAACGAATCGGTTTGTTTTATACTCAAATTTTAGTTCCATTTAAAATTATTGTCAAGATACTCATTTCAACATATATTAACAAGAAAAATAAGCAGAAGTACTTATTTTTTCACGTATATATTTTCGGGAATAAACGGAATGGGTAAACGAAAGAATTTATCATAAAAGGCAGAATAACTTTTATTATAGAATACAGTACATGGTATGATTAAGAATTTAAAAAATCAACTATAAATGCCACTCTACAAGTTAAATATATGGGCTCATTAATATACTCATTTTAATATATTTAAAATTTATTAATAAATTGCTCATAACGCTAAAATACACTGTAAATTTTATCGTTCCACCAAAAATTAAAAAAGGATTAACCATCAATTATAATTACATATGTAAAATGAAGGAATAGTTTCAGCTACTTTTTGCCGAAACAAGTTTCTTTAACGAATCTAATCTTTAGATATCCATAATATTATTCGAGAATTTTTCGGTTTAAACTGCATATATCAACGACTTAGAAGTAAAAAATCAGCTTTTATGATAATTCTCCAGTAATATGTGTTACACTAAAAAAATCTAAAGAAAAAAAATTCAAAAAGAGGCCAAATAACCAAACCTAAATTAACTTAAATTCACATTAATATATAAATGAAACGTTCACACTTAAATGGTAGACACCGTCTGCAAAAATTGGTTTAATTTACATACTTTTCCAAACATGAATACATATAAAACACGACTTAGCATATATATTAATTCCTTATTATCATTTCGAATATAATAATACAATCATTAAAAAATTTAAAAAATACTTGTACATGCGGCAGTTAATTCGTAAAGTGTTAATCGCTCCACTAAATACATTCCGATTACTCATTAATATGCTTTTTTTAATCATTAAATATAAAATATAATAACAAGATATATATAATTTAAATTAGAATAGAAGATTAACTATCATATTTAAATGTAAATTAAATTTTGGTAAGCACCCCTAGTATAAAATATCATAAAGGGATAACTAGGAAATTTTGTTATGATAGGTGAACATAAAAAAATAATTACAATTAAAATGCCTAATAATAAATTTAACATTGAATCGAAAACTTCTAAGATGATATAACAGTAGAGCAAAACAAACAATAATTAAAAAAATAGTAAAATTAATGGGTAAATGAATATTCTCGAATAACTGATGAAAATTTCATTTGAAAAAATGTATAAATCTCTTAAGTATAATACAACAATGACTTAAAATCGATCTAGATATATTTAAGTAAATTTGAATATAAATTACATATTTAATTTGATTTGTCGCTGTTTTTTAAAAAAATTTTGATGTGGAAGAATATTTTTACCGTTCACTCATGGGGGTGCGTTAGGTATTAAATTTTAAATTAGATGTTTTAAAAATGAAAAGTATATTTCAATAAACTCTTCTTCTAAGATATATAAAATTACTCGTTATCATGAGAGTAAATTAAATTTTAAATTAAGCAGTTTAAAATTCTCCAAAATAAAATATAATTTTAATACATTCATAATAAAACTACATTTAATTATGCAATAATAACTTCGCTTTTTATCCAGAAGAAATCTCACATAAGGCATATTAATTAAAAAATCTGTAATAATACATGAATGAAGAGCTTATTAATACTTTACTTAATTATTTTTCGAGCCTAAAATAACCATTGTATCAATTCATCACCCAGACAAAAACGAGATAATTTTATGTTAATAAACCAAATTATCATTGGTGAGATATTTATAACTAAAGCCTTACTGAAAGAATAAAAGCCTTATATCAAAAAATTAAATTCATATATTTATAAGTTAGTTCACACCCTCTTAAAAATTTTAGAAAATAAAATTTTGAAGCGTTTTTATAAAAGAAAATCGGTTAAGATATTATGTACCTGCATTTAAATTCAAATTTAACTGAACATATAAAATATACATTGTATATGACGTTAGGCCATTGATAACGGCTTATGTCTACCATTTGATTATACACTTTCATAAAATTTAAATCACGTTTTGCATCGTTCTAACAGCCCTTTGTGGCCTTGCTGCAATAAACCTAACGTCACAAACACCATACACATGTGCCTTAATAACTCTCTAAGTTGCTCGTTTATAAATCTAACATTGTAACCCAAATTTTGGTTGTCCAAAAATTAAACTATATTGCTATATTATATACACCATCTAATGAGATCGAATGTCCACACATCTTCATCATTTTCCGAGAAACAAGCGTCAATCAAAAAAATAACTATAGAGGAATTAGCAATTTGTTAGATTCATATATTTTAATTGATATATAATCATCTAATTCAATAGATTCATCCATCTGAGCTCACAAAACTCTTTCTAAAAATATAAAATAACCATATAGGATAGAAACTGATAAGCGTTTGACTGAAGTAAACTAAAAAATAGCTCGGAAACAACTAAAATTACTTTTAACATTCCTGAACGACTGCATTACAATATTCATAATTTTCTTTGCATAGATACTACCACATACAATCATATGGTACAGGAAATTGATCATCATACGCTAAAGTAGAGCATAGTTAAGTCAAAATGAGTAATTATTGTTACTGTATTACTATTTCATTAGAGCAGGCTAATTTCTGGAATGAATCTGGAAAAAAAGTATAAGCATATATAAGCCATTCATTGTGATTCAAAAACAGCACCTGATATTCGCAAATTTCATGTATTCAAAAGAAGGGAAAACCTAGTATTCACAAAAAAAGGTTGGTATTTTAAATCATTTTATGATAGATGATTAAGATATATAATCACATAATTAGTAAGTCAAATGAGCAATCAAACAAAATAATTCAATATCTACTACAATGGATACTTAGATTTATTGCTAAACTTTTTATTTCAGACTAAAACTATTAAATCAAAGCATTTTTTGATAATGTATACTTATAAAATAAAGATGTTTTCATTTATCAGTCATAGTAAAGCGATATAAAAACAGATTTGGAAAAGACTTTTCTCGGTTATGTCATTCAAATTTTATCAAAAACATATAAGCTTTGATCCTAGATAGAAATATCACGTACTGTCAAAACGACGCCAGGAAGCTACTTCACTTTCTGAAACGGTGCTTTTAGGGTTATTTCTTCTATCTAAGTAACTAAATACAAAATAATAATGTCAAACCTCTATTGCCTACATTATAGAGACCTTGTCTGTAATTATTTTGACCATCTATCTTTATTAGGAAAGCGCAATTCGAAAAGTACCTCCACGAATTTGCTGACCTCTCTTTTCATTACGTTTAATTTTACCTATCCAATATCACAAACAACAAAATAGAAAATACGATTTGATGATGTTTTTTCATTCACAGGAAACACGTTGTAAGTCTCTATGTAAGATATAATCTAAGCAATCGCATTTAGTACTAAGTTGGGGCTCTGTACTAGTATCAGCATTGGTAATGACGGTTGCAGAAGCTAAGATATATTGATACTAAAATTCAAATAAAATTACTTTTCTCCCGCCAATTATCAGGGTCTACTATTTCGTCTTCTAAATAAGCATTTAAAACCCATATACAAAGAAACGATTATATCCTGATGAACGAGGTTTAACAAAATTTCTATTATCTAACAAAATCAAGTATAAGATCAAAGTTCAAACTTCTATCTTTGTAACTGTTGTCAAAGCCGCGATTCTTTTGATCTATGAAACGTATATGCATAGAGGATCATAAGTATTACCGTTCGGATAGTTTAGTTTGTTGAACGATTGTGACATACTAGTATTAACTTGAGGTTCACCTATATATTTTAAAGCAAATACCAGACAAAACATACGGCGATCCCTCCAATTCCCAGTTTCTTCAGGAACTCCTTGATATGAATCTAAACCAAATAATCATTTACAAATAAACAACTGAACTTACCTTTTCTAGGTCTATCAGAATTGTTACCCCTGTAACATGCGGCAGGGGTTGCTAAATTCAATTTTTGAAAACCAAATTAATTATTACGTCTATTTCGCCAGTCAGATAAGTTATCAGCTAACTCAGAATTTTCTGTTTCAATTTTAAATTCATTTATGGCAAAAGAAACCTATGCTTTGATTTATTGTGTGTGGTTTTCTCATATCGGAACCTCTATCAGGTGTTGTGGGACCTATAATAATATTTCAAGAATAAAATCAAGCATATACGATTTTCTCTCCAATTCCCCGTTTCAGAGGGTAAGGGACCTGACGAATAAATTAGATAATACAGACACGATAATAAAAACCTTCTGGTATTCTGTTGTAATCTACAAATCGATTAATAAAAGTTCATCAAATCGATGTAAACCAAAAAACAATTCCTGGTAATCAAAAATAAACAATATTCATCAAATTTACATAAACCTTTTACTTATTGTGAAGGAGATGAAAACAAGACCTAATACGGCTGTGATCCTTAAAATCAAAATATTTTATTTAGGTATATTTGAAACTAATAATAAAAAAACACTAAGTATCAATTCAAAAAGATCTTTCTTAACTTTATTAAGCAAAAAAATTAAATACATCAACAAATTTTGAATAAGATCCAAAACAATTTTTATACATACGAATTCCATTAGTCAATTATATAAATATTACAACGCATTACGTTTTCAAACATATAAAACTCGTTTAAATAAGCATCCCGTAGAATAGAATAAAAGGGAAAATATTTCTATTTTAACCCTCCTGATAAATTACACCAGAATGATCAATGCATTCGATAAATTATTTTTTTAATAGAAATTAAATGCTCTGTTATAAAGTTATTTACAAAAAGAAAAATTAAGCGTAATAAATTATACAATAGTTAATGTAGATATTAACTAGCATTACATTAAGCCCCAAACCAAAAACCTCTTTGAATGAGGAACTAATCAACTTAGCATAAACTTGTGATAATTATAGATTAAAAATTTCAAAACGATGGAAAAAACATTCAAAGAAATAGAAATTAAAACACTCTTAAACAACTAATTTTTGATAACAATAAAGATATGTTTCGATGACAAAGTAAAACTGTATCCGATTTCATCATTAACAAGTTATAAAAAATAAATTTAACAAAATCAGGTGAATTATGAAAAATTATAACCAAAGCGAAAAAACAATTAAGATTAATCAATTACATATATTTTTAGCTAATCATTTTTTCTTATATAATCCATCAAATTCTCTAAACAGATCAAGAGCCTCATGAACAAAATTTTTTTAACCATAAATCGTTAAATAAAAATCAAATTGTAATATTATAAGATTCTAGCTTGTTACAATAATTTTAATTTACAACTGATAACATAACATGTTAAATACATGTGAAAAAATTTAAAAATATATTGCAACTAGTAATTTTAAATTAAGATTCAAAATCTAATACAAATTTTTAAAAACATTTAATCAACGAGACCTATTTACAACAAATATAAAAAAATTAACATCATTCATAGAGAGCATATGTACAAGTCTATTAGCCCCTACACTCCATCGAGATTTAAAATTATTTATTTCGGAAATAATTTAAATATGCATAGATAAAATAGAATTGAGACATAGAAATGATGGGTAAATCGATTATTCAATATTGTAAAGAGATATGAGAATATTTTCCAGCACAAAATCGTTAAAACTAAGGCAACATACCTAATATTTTATGATAAATACAATTTAAAATGATAAAATACGCAACAGTAAAACGAACTTAGTTAAGATTTAAGACTATAAAATAAACTTATAAAGTAACAAAATTATTTCATATCTAAAAAACACACGCTTTAATATATTCGTGCAACAAAGCATGAAAGATTATAAAATAGCCAAGAAAAATTTCGTATAGTTCAGTATTAAGTATATGGCAATTTTATCAACTTAATGGTTAAGGAATATAAAATAAAAACAAATCATAACGAGATTAGAGGATAGATTTAAAATTAATTTCATTCGGTACGTTAAATTGTAGATCAATGATAATGTCAATTTTGAAAGTTAAACAGTTTTATAAATGAAAATAATAGCAGAAATAGGTGGGAATTGTGCATGGTTTTGATCATAATAGAAAACCGCATACCGGTAAGTCGATAAGGACCATAGGATGGATTCCTGTTGTAAGAATCTCTTGAATATCTTCCAGCATTCGAAACCGGTCTACTGTTATATGTATAGCCCAAAAATAAAATTTAAAAAAACTTATTCCACTGCAACTGTGCCCTCTTTTCCTCATCTAAATATTAAATATCAATTGTTATTACCTAAAAAACCTTCATATTTTTTCTTATCGCCCTGTGCTAGTGTTATGCTTCGGTTACCTATTTTCTACGATCAAATTAAGGAAAATGTCACTAAAAGAATGTACCTGTCCATCTCGTTCAAACGCCGTGATGTAATCATTCAATGTAAGGAAAGAGGCAAAAACGACCCCCTGAGGACGTCTATCGACTTGGAGTATCTCCACATGGCCAACCTCACATTCAGAAAAAAATAGACGGATATCGTCCTCGTTGGCGTCAAACGGTACGTTTCTCATGAAGAGAGGGTAGGGAGGTCCAGCTTTTGCGATGGCGTCTTCGACAGTTATCTTAAAGCTAGATTTGGGGGCTGTAGGAAGTGCTATGATCTCTTCATGGTTGGAGTTTGGTTTTTCTAATTTGTACTTAGAGCAATTTGATCAAATAAACTTGTAATAACGGTCATTTCAGTCGAGGGAAGCCCCTCATTCTCCAAAAATTCTGCTAAGGAAAATTTTTCTTCAACTTTCTTTGACTTTTGCTCTGAATAAGGTAATAAAAGTTTTCTAACAAATTCACTTTTGCTCGGCATGGTAAAAGCGTAAACTAAAATAACACGATGATGAACGACCTGATTCGTAATGAGTTCATTGAATTCAAAATTCCGTCGCTGCGTTTTACACACGTGACGAATGCGTTTTTTAGGTTGATTAATATATCGCAAGTGTTGATTTACCATTTTTGGTGTAAACATGTAGGGAGTTTAATTTTTTTAATTTCCATCCTAGTTTATGACAGTAATTTAGGTTTTAAGCAGGTGAAATGAGGAAGAGCGCTTATTTTTTTAAAGAACGTTTCAATCATTTATAAGTACCTATATATGTGGTGACGTACATGTACATGCTTATACTGTTTTCTGACGTATAATCAAAACACTTGTAGTGAACCGTAAATGAGTTGCTGAATCCACGACAATTCCGTGATGACAGGTATTTAGTTTGGTTAGGTATACCACCTAAGTTATGCATTTTTATAAAAATTATTCATTTACTTTCTATCGTGTAATTTCTTGTCTTTTTGAAGTGATATTTGAGTGTTTGTGTGCTAGATCTGCACACACAAACAAAAAAATCTGTTAATGAACCGTGAATGTCCAAATTACAACCCTAAAAATTTGGTTGAATCATATTTTAACCAATCCTAAACTATTTTTTCATTCATTGTTTTTTAAAGAGTGCCCATAGAACCTGTAAAATGTTCCCAATTTCGAGGCTCCATCCCCATTTAGCTTATTAGATCATATTGGAATCTATTTCAGGTTCTTAATCGGCACGTTGGTGTATATAGGTGTCCTGAAATTTTATGCAACGATTCTTAGAACATGTTAAGTGAAAATAACTTTTTAAAAACATTCCAAAATTTATTACTATTTAATCTTTTATCGATTATTCTGAATACCCTTCTGGTAGTCTGTGAATGTATCAAAAACACAATTTTTTAGATCAACATTGAAAGAAAAATTTACATTTGAAATAAATATAGACCGTGAGTATGAGTATTCCTATGAATATATTATTCATATTTTAATGTTTATCAGAATCTTTTTTGAGATACTTCTGAAGATATTCAAAAGAAACCCCACTAATAGCAAGGAATTATAAAAGAATTCATCAAGATATATGTAAAGCAAAATATAATCTATTAGACAAATTGCATATTCGTGAGCGACGTGTACATATCACAACTGTTAGTTTGATCCCTTAAACATTGAGTTGTCATTACTACATTGTGATACCCCACCAGTACAGACCCAGTCTGCTGGTTCTGGACATGAAAGGCCCTAATTTGCTCTTCCTGGCGGGAACTAAGTATCAATTCGCTACCCTCTTAGAGGTTCAAAATCATGGTTAATAAAATTTTATAAATAAGATAGGATTCAGACTACTGATGCCTCCTTCTAGATGACACGGTTACGTCTTGGATAGTTCGTTGTTAAACCACCATTATCGCTTATAACGGTTATATCGTAGTCTAAACTGTTTGATGATAATATTTTGCAGATACATTGTAAAGTATTAACAAACAAATGTAATAAAATAAATAGTGTGTGTATAAGCATGCGTAAAAATATCTATAACTAATCGTTAATTCGATCATACGACAGAAATATATTTAAAATTTTTAATGTAGCTTATGATCTTCTATGTTCAATTGTATTATCGGATCACTCTGTGCTTCCCCGGTATAAATTAAAAAATATAGCAGACATGTTTAGTGATAATATGAAATATACTCGCATATAAGCGGAGTTTGGAAGTACAAAATACAGTGCTGAAATCCGGAGGTCGGCTAATATGAGAGAATATACAGTAATTAGGACGAAACAAAAGAATTTTTTTTCTTTATTCATTTCAAGATGTATAATTTTTTCTAGGATTTAACATAAATTATAAGCATTTTACACCTCTACAATAACAAATTCCTATGAACCAGAGGTATGGAGTAAAATTAGATAAGTTGAGTGTCGGCTTATATATGAGTATATACGGTAATAGTTCATGTTTATTACTTGCCTTAATAATGATTAACTGAACATCCTGTATACTTACTCAAAGCATATATGCCTTTATCAAAACTTCCCATTATTGGTGAAACATCGTTTAAATGCGATCGGTGAATCTTGTTATCTTATGAAATTAAAAAAAAGAAACCAAACCTAAGCAAAAAGACAGATGAAAGTAACATCATTATTAATTAATTTTGTAACATTTTTCATACTATCTTTGACGTCATTACTATTATCAAATTGTTTAGAAGACTCATTTTGACATTTAAAGGAAGTTTAAATATACGAAATGGGTTTAATGTAATATATAATTACAGATCGTTAGTTGTTTAATTAAGTAGAAGGGTAGCGACACACGTTATTTTACATTACAACCTGGTACTTAACATGTAACATTGACGATAAGCACTGGAAGGTGACACAGCTTGACATGGGTTATAAATATGGATTTACAGGACTTGCCTCTGCTTTGTTTATTTGAAATAGATTCCATAGGTTTATGATAAACAAACAATAATATACTGAATAGCTATCAGCTATACGTTCCTTTTCCGTAAAAAATTTTTGGTTAAGGACAATAAATGTATTTTTTATCAATAATATAGATATTCTGTAGCACATCCCTTTTCTAAACTTGAAATTTTAATTTTCCAGAAATCGTGAGAGGAGGTTGTAGAAAGGAATTTTTCATTGTAATTATATTGTTTTTGATAAAAAAACTAAAATATTTTCGATTCTGACTATTCCGTATGTGAACAAATGAAAATTAGAGATAGAACTACTAGATAAAGACGATTAGGTTAAGGTACACTCCTCCGAGTAAAAAAAATTTTTTTCTTTTATAATCATGATTGAAAGTAACTTTAATACTGGCCATTTTTCTGAAATATCTCCTTTAGCTTCATCCAATATTCAGTGGTATTCCTTGGAAATAACTTACTGCTTGTTTGATAAAAACTCGCAATGAAATAAATCCATCAAATCCACCTAGCATAGAACATAACTTTTCAGGGATGAAAACATGCTCTGGATGGCTGATGATTGCCTATTTTGTTTACCTCCTGTAGTAATATATGTCACTCGGAACAATAGTTGAATACATGTGCCATGACCTGCACCTATTGATAATTTATTTTCTTAGCTATGGTAGAAAAAACCTTTGCCTGTTCCTTATGCTTCTGGAGGCGGTTCAGTAAGATGGGACTTACCTTCAGCTCGCTTTCGTGTCAGGTTAGGAGCCAGCCATAGCTCGAGACAGACAGTGTTGGATTTTCATCTACTAAAACTACCCCCATTACCTACCCTTATACTAGGACTACGCTATCTGATCAGACCATTCATCTCACCTATTGATAATTTTTTATGGAATTACCATCTTTTCTAGACAGTTTATAACCTGTTGTGAAGAGATGTATTTTCTTCACGTCTATTCCACCTGTAATAGTGCATGAGAACTCCATATAAAAGATATTATGCTCTCAAAAAGCGTGAAACCAAAACATTCTTTCAATTTTTTCTACCGAATTTCATCAGCTTGACTTTCCAAAAATATAACCCATAAACAACAAATCATTTGATTTTATAAAAATTTAATAAAAAGAGTAAATTGTACAACTTTCACTTGGAAGGCAATATAATTTAGCGTTTTAAGATGCTTCTATATAAACGTTGCACACTTGACCGCTCGAAAATAACGTGATCCTTTCTTCTTCGTGATAGAGGTAACTTTGACAATCAATTAAATAGAAACGATAGAAAAACAATCACGACTACTATTAAGCAGTATATTGACACTCTATTTTACGAAGCTTCTAGGACTTATCCTATTCTAAGAACGTGTGAACGATAGAATAAAGTAGCAGTTTTCGTTTATGATAGTAGATGGATGTATAGTTACAATTGATTCATCAGGATAAAACGAGTTGTTTATTTAATACAGTATTATCGTCTTTAAAACGTAAATCAATCTCGACCAGTCTAAAAATGAAAAGATACCGTTTAACATAGCATCAACGCTAACAATTTGTTATTATGGTGGATATGGTGCTCACATATATTTTCGCCAATTATCATAACTTTACAACTAGAATGATTTCCTATTTTTTATATACACCCTTAGTGCTTTTTTTAAATAATGGAACTCCTAGGAATGACTGAAGCTCGGTATTCAGGACCAACGCCCGCACTATCGAATACCCCGTGGGGTACTAAAGTGGATTTTAAAATTTTATAAATAAACCAGGAAATTCTATAAATATGCAATTATCAACTTCCTTTCATTATCAATTACTTTATATATCTTGAAAACACCATGTTTTTATAATCGGTACGAAATTTTCAAGCCCAGAATTTTATATTTATTAACTATTCAATGTTGATCAACCAAACTTAGACCGAAGTGTTGATAAATCTTTAAAGTTGAAAAAATTAAAAATAATTTTTTAAGAATAAGAAGTTCTAAAATTTATTATTATAATTAGACAAATAACTATATTTTAAATAATCTCTGTATAAGAAACGAAACGAATGAGTTTTTGTCAACAATTATGCTTGTAAATATTTAATAATGAGCTCAAGAAAAAATAATAATCTATTCTATAAATTGTTTCCCAATTCAAAACATTGTAAGTTAAAGGTTTAATAGAATATATAAAATATATGTTTAATACGCTATATATTTAGTTTTATTGTTTCAAAAAATATATATGGAATTTTGATCACCAATATCGACCCAAACAGACAAATCAAGGTAGCGCTATAATTTGAGGTTACATTTCATTATTTAAATTGCCTTTATATATCCCTAATTGTTGCATTAATAGGATATTTGTAACAAAATATTCCTTTTATTACTATCCTT